>ML098716.1:0-33341 GCA_003697995.1 Taxidea taxus jeffersonii | reverse complement strand
TGATGAATACAAATGCAAAAATTCTCACCAAAATACTAGCCAATAAGATCCAACAGTAAATTAAAAGGATTATTAACCATGACCAAGTGGGATTTTTTCCAGGGCCGCTTTTGGTTCAACATCTGCAAATCAATCTATGTGATGCAACACACCAATAAAAGAAAGAACAAGAACCATATGACATTCTCAATAGGTGCTGAACACATTTGACAAAGTACAGCATGCACTCTTGATCAAAACTCTTCAGAGTGTAGCGATAGATGGTACACACCTCAATATCATCAAAGCCATCTATGAAAAAACTACAGAGAATATAATTCTCAATGGAGAAAAACTGAGAGCTTTTCCGTTAAGGTCAGGAACGCAGCAGTGATGTCCATTATCACCACTGCTATTCAACACAGTACTAGAAGTGCTAGCCTCAGCAATCAGAAAACAAAAAGAAATTAAAGGCATCCAAACTGGCAAAGAAGAAGTCAAACTATCACTGTTTGCAGATGATATGATACTTTATATAGAGAACCCAAAAGACTCCCTTCCAAATCTGCTAGAACTTGTACAGGAATTCAGCAAAGGGTCAGGATATAAAATTAATGCACAGAAATCAGTAGCATTTCTTTACACCAACCACAGGAAAGAAGAAAGAGAAATTAAGGCATCAATATCATTTACAATTACACCCAAAACCATAAGATACCTAGGAATAAACCTAACCAAAGAGGCTAAGAATCTATACTCAGAAAACTACAAAGTGCCCATGAAGGAAATTGAGGAAGACACAAAGAAATGGAAAAATGTTCCATGCTCGTGGACTGGAAAAACAAATATTGTGAACATGTCAATGCTACCTAAAGCAATCTACATGTTTAATGCAATCCCTATCAAAATACCATCCATTTTTTTCAAAGAAATGGAAAACATAATCTTAAAATTTATATGGAACCAGAAAAGACCTCAAATAGCCAGAGGAATGTTGAAAAAGAAAGCCAAAGTTGGTGGCATCACAATTCCAGACTTCAAGTTCTATTACAAAGCTGTCATCATCAAGACAGTATGGTACTGGCACAAAAACAGATGTATATAGATCAATGGAACAAAGCAGAGAGCCCAGAAATAGACCCTCAACTCTATGGTCAACTAATCTTTGACAAAGCAGTAAAGAATGTCAATGGAAAAAAGACAGTCTCTTCTACAAATGGTGTTGAGAAAATTGGACAACCATATGCAGAAAAATGAAACTGGACCATTTCCTAACACCACACACAAAAATAAGCTCAAAATGGATGAAGGACCTCAATGTGAGAAAGGAATCCATCAAAATCCTAGGGGAGAACACAGGCAGCAACCTCTTTGACCTCAGCCACAGCAACTCCTTCCTTCACCAAAGGCAAGGGAAACAAGGGCAAAAATGAGCTATTGAGACTTCATCAAGATCAAAAGCTTTTGCACAGCAAAGGAAACAGTCAACAAAACCAAAACACAACTGACAGAATGGGAGAAGATATTTGCAAACGACATATCAGATAAAGGGATAGTATCCAAAATCTGTAAAGAACTTATCAAACTCAACACCCAAAGAACAAAGAATCCAATCAAGAAATGGGCAGAGGACATGAACAGACATTTCTGCAAAGAAGACATCCAGATGGCCAACACACACATGAAAAAGTGTTCCACATCACTCAGCACCAGGAAAATACAAATCAAAACCACAGTGAGCTACCACCTCACACCAGTCAGAATGGCTAAAATTAACAAGTCAGGAAATGACAGATGCTGGCGAGGATGTGGAGAAAGAACCCTCTTATACTGTTGGTGGGAATGCGAGCTGGTACAGTCACTGTGGAAAACAGCATGGAGGTTCCTCAGAAAGCTGAAAATAGAACTACCCCATGATCCAGCAATCACCCTACTGGGTATTTACCCTAAAGATATGAATGTAGTGATCCAACGGGGCACGTGCACCTGAAGGTTTATAGCAGCAATGTCCACAATAGCCAAACTATGGAAAGAACCTAGATGTCTGTCAACGATGAATGGATAAAGAAGATGTGATACACACACACACACACACACACACACACACACACACACACACACACAATGGAATACTATGCAGCCATCAAAAGAAATGAAATCTAGCCATTTGCAATGGCATGAATGGAACTAGAGGGTATTATGTTGAGTGAAATAAGTCAATCACAGAAAGACAATTATCATGTGATCTCCCTGATGTGAGACATTTGAGAGGCAAAGTGGGGGGTTTGGGGGTTAGGGAAGGAAAAATGAAACAAATGGGATCGGGAGGGACACAAACTATAAGAGACTCAATCTTATAAAACAAACTGAGGGTTTGCCAGGGGGAGGGGGTTAAGGAGAGGGTGGTTGGGTTATGGACATTGGAGAAGGTATGTACTATAGTGAGTGCTGGTAAGTGTGTAAGCCTGACAATTCACAGTCCTGTACCCCTGGGGCTAATAATACTTTATATGTTAATTTGAAAAAAAGGAATTAATAAAAAGAAAGGAAAAAATTATTGTTATTTAAATTGTATTCAACATTTTTTGGTCTACTCTATCATCTTTACCAAGTATAATTCTGAAGCAACTGCAGTATTATTCTTAGAATTGTCAAATTATGAAATGAAAGAAATGCAAATCATTTAGTTCACTCCTCATTGGCATAGGAAGAAACCTAGGAAGGTTGAAGCAACTTGCCCCTAACCACATATAAAATAAATAGTATTTATCATCATCAGGGAAATACAAACTAAAATTTTAATGAGATATCACATCACACCTTTCACAGTGACCAAAATTAACAACATAGGAAACAATAGATGTTGGTCGGGATGCAGAGGAAGGGGAACACACTTACACAATTGGTGGCAATGCAAATTGGTGAAGCCACTCTGGATAACAGTATGGACATTCCTCAAAAAGTCAAAACTAGAATTACCCTATGACCCAGGAACTGCACTACTAGGTATTTACACAAAAGATATAAAAATTCTGATTTCAGGGACACCTGGGTGGCTCAGTCAGTTAAGCCACTGCCTTTGGCACAGGTCATGATCCCAAGGTCCTAGGATCGAGTCCTATATTTGGTTCCTTGCTCAGTGAGGAGCCTGTTTCTCTCTGCCTCTGCCTGCCACTCTGCGTGCTTATGCTTGCTCTCTCTCTCTCTCTGACACATAAATAAAATCTTTTTAAAGATGCTGATTTGAAGGGTCACATGCAACTTGATGTTTATAGCAACATTATCAACAATAGCCAAATTATGGAAAGAGCCCAAAAATCCATTGACTGATGAATGGGTAAGGAAATAGTGGTATGTGTGGCTATATATATATATATATATATATATATATATAGCCATCAAAAAGAATAAACTCTTGCCATTTGCAACGATGTGAATAGAACTAAAACATATTATGCTAAGCAAGTCAGTCAGAGAAAGACAAATACCATATGATTTCACTCAGATGTCAAACTTAAGAAAGGAAGCAGATGAATATAGGGGAAGGCGAGAAAAAAAGAGAGGGAAGCAGTGGACACTGGGGCACAATGTGGCTTCTGGCCCTCTGCCCCACTGGATGTCCCCTGAGCTCAGCCCAAGCCAGGGCCAGTCCAGTGGGAAAGGAAGGCCACACTAATATTTGATTTCAATGTAATTCAATTTTGAGGAGAGTTTCTTTATTCTTATAATATAGGACCAGAAAATAATGCAAATCTATCTCTCTATGGGGGTGTGATCTTTTAACATAGTACTCCTGGACTTTTTTTTTTCAGCTTGCTGTTCCTTTTAGTAATACAATATATTCATGATCTTATGATCTCATCCTTTTTGGTTTTTACCCAGGAAAAAAAAATCACCAGAATTAATGCAAAGCTATCATCCTCTTCATGTTCAGTCTTTTAGATACTATAACTAAAATATTCATTCACAACAGAAATAAAAATGTGGACATTACCTAATTACATGTATAAACATTTAAGTGATTAATTCACAGACTACCTAAAGATAATTAAATTGAAATTCATGTACTAGAACTAATATTTACTTAGTTTTCACTATATTCTCTGCACTAGGTTTAGCATTGTACATTGTTATTATGATGAATCCTAATGATCACTGTCTTAGATAGGTGTTATTTTTTGTTATATCTTGACATTTTTCAGATAAAGAAACTGATTGATACTAAGTAAGTTTAACTAATTTGCTCATGGTTACATTACCTGACTTTGATCCAAGATTTGACTGGCAAGTCTATTCTCTTTCTACTACATGCTGCCCCTCAAACCACTCAAATACTGTTTACAAAATCTAAGAAAAAAGTGCTTCTCAGGACTGGTCCAGATCTGATATCAAATAATAGAATTATTCCCTGGGTACAAGCTCCCAGGGAACCGTTCTTCCATCCATTGTTCCTTATTAATGCCAGAGTATTTGATGGTTGTATGGGTATCAGAGACAGTAGTCACAAAAGCAGTACCTAGGAGACTGTGCCTAACTGGAGATAAAAAATAAATTGTCAGGAAAAGAAAAAGGAAGTTCTGGTGGAACCTGTACTGCATAGAATTCCTACCTTCCCCTTATACTGTCTTTCCTTTACACCTCCCACGATTTACTTCCTTATTCTTTATTTCTTTTTTCTTCCTCACCTGACTGCTCAGACTCAGCACATTTACCAGTAACTCTTGCTCAAAAAAGGTGAAGTATTGAGAGAAAATACAAAACTATACTAAAAAATCCATAACATTCTCTACTGTCATTTTATCTGATATTTTACTATTCAATAGTTTTTGGTATATGTGTTTCTGATTCAGTCCCTAATATACACAAGTCCCTAATTTGCATGAATAAATGTATATTTTTAGTATTACTGCATATGTTCTTCAAGCTCCTGGTATAATATCAAACACATGGTGTGTACTCAGTAAATATAAGTGTATGAAGATAGTGATAATAAAGATTATAATAATGCTAGACCTGGAAACCTGTGGTTTGTGACACTAGAGTATCATTTAACTACTGATCAATGTATCCCATTAAAGCATAAATTTTAAGTTAATGTAAGGATCTTTATTTTTTTAAGATTTATTTATTTGAGAGAGAGAGAGAGAGAGGGACAGCAAGAGAGGGAATACAAGCAAGGGGAGTGGGAGAGGGAGAAACAGGCTTCCCACCAGACAGGGAGCCCAATGTGGGACTCAATCCCAGGACTGTGGGATCATGACCTGAGCCAAAGGCAGACACTTAAGGACTGAGCCACCCAGGCAACCAATATAAGGATATTTAAAGCACTAGTTTGCACATTTAAATGTTTTTGCTACTTAGAATTCTACTATTACCTCAAAAGAGCCCGACATATGTGAGAGCCAGCACAGAATTTCAGAGAAAACTGATCAGACAAAATGAGAATCCCCACAGAATGTTGGAGTCTACTGGAGTTAATGTCAGCAATTGAAAAAAAAATGTGAAATATGAGAACACACATCTGATAGGTTATAAGGAATATAACGTCACTCAATGTTTCCCTTAAGAGCCACCATCATTGTTACCCATCAATATCCGCTGGCTTCTACTCTGATGCTCTGGGAAATATTTATATTCTCAAGAGTCTCTTTAACATAATGTGTAAAGACTACAGCAGGCCCCAATTAAGTAGTTTCCAAGAATGTATATGGATTACTTAATTCCTAACGTTCTCTACTTCCAACATACATTTAAGAAGTCTAAAATGCTTTAAAATACCCTGCTTATGTGATTTTGGAACTTAACTTTAAAGAAAAACATTCTAAAATAATTTAAATCACAGGCAATTAGAACATATGATCTGTCTAGAAAGTGAGAAAATAATTATTAACAATAGTTTTTGGTTTGACTTAGGAAGGGAATATATTGACATTTGCATATGCATAAATTCAGAATATTAAATTGTTTTCATTCAAAGTCACTGATCACAAAAGACTATGGTAAAAAATACTTTGAAGAGTCAATGTTGGCTCCATTTAGTCTGGGACTCTGGAGAATGGGTGTTCACTAAGAATATAAAACTTTTCCAAACTAAAGAACTCTTTCACGACTCTCAAAAGTAAGCTGGAATACTTTCAAGGTCAGACATTCTCCCAAAAATTTCCCAACTTTCTGAACATAAAAGTGACATGGGAAATTTTTCTGTGTTCCTTTCAAAACTCCTTACATTTCAGAAAAACAGTAATAATTAAAAATTGTCAAATATGGGAGCGCCTGAGTGGCTCAGTGGGTTAATTAAGCCTCTGCCTTCTGCTCAGGTCATGGTCCCAGGGTCCTGGGACCAAGCCCCGCATCAGGCTCTCTGTTCAGCAGGGAGTCTGCTTCCTTCCTCTCTCTGCCTGCTTCTCTGCCTACTTGTGATCTCTGTCTGTCAAATAAATAAATAAAATCTTTAAAAAATTGTCAAATATGTAAGAATATTTTATTCTGTTGCTGAGACTAAGGTTAAAAAGGGAACTGGACATTTTTTATATCACTAGCAAATAAACAGCACTGCTGTAATTCTAACTGACATATTAAAGTATTTTTTATTTTAATAGATAAAGGCAATCTGTTAGTTAAATGAATTTAGATGCTCATGCAGAGTACTAAGTGATGCTTTACAATGTTTGAGAAACTTTTGATTGAGGACTTTTTCTAAAATGCAAATGTCCTTGCATTATAGCTTTTCATGGAAACCTTATTTATGAGCATCTGCTTATCTTCTCCCATCCCTATACTCTGCCTAGACTTGGCATGATTGTGATATGAACATAGATGGCGGATGGACTTTGATGTAGTTAATCATGACTGGAGGTATTCCAAGATATTAGTCCTGAAGAAACATGGCAGGGCTTTTATATAATGGTATATAAAGCACAGTTTCTCCTCTCATTAAAGCTTTTGCATTTCACTCCTACTGCCTTTGAATAATTGCTTAAGTAGATCTCTTTAACAATAGTGAGAGAAAAAAAAAAGCTGTTTCTGAATAATATGTTTATTGTTGCTCAATACTTAATCACTGGAAAAGTCAATTGCCTGTTTTCTATACCTGATTGTCGAAATTTGTTTGGCGAATTGTTTTTCTATGTAAAATGTTGCTAAATCATCAAAACCACTTTTGCAAGTATCTGTTTCTTAACCCCAATAGCAAGAGAATAAATTTATAATAAATCTAAAAATAGAGGAAAATATAGTGACTGTTCCTCCTGAAATTAAAACAAGAATAACAATCACCTTTAACTATTCTCATTTATGTAAAATCTCATTTTTTGAACAATTATATCTAACCAGTTAAAATATTCATCCATTACCTCAATGTAATCTTTGTTTGTCAGTTGACAAACCAAGGCTCCCTTTAAGGCAGCAAAAAAGTCAGGATTCCCTCTGAATTTCAGGTTTTTTTATGAAAGTCAGCAACATTTATTGTCAAACTGATAATAGAATAGAAGAGAATAGAGGATTATAACACCAAAGCCAGAGACAAAATTCTTAGTGGAATAAATTCAAAAATTAAATGTGTACTGAACAAAGTGGAGACATTACTGCTAAACAAAGAGGAGGCATTATTTTAATCTTAACCCTTTTACACAGCAATCATCTTGCAAGTTGCCTTTTGGAGCATTCCCTATCACATAAAAAGCTATGTGATTTCAAAGACTGAAACAACAAAAAGGTCAGAACAACTAATGTAAAATAGAAGATCAATGTGCAGAGATGCCACTTCTGTATGGAAGCATCTTAAAAAGAAGTGTCAGAAGCTCAGAAATGAATAACAAATGTTGTTTGGTGAATATGACCACCAATCCATGACTTGCTAATTTCAAGAAGTTTCATATTCTTCAAAAATAGGGTCAATTTGCCCTGATACACTGCTAATTGATTTGGAAGTTTCCATTTCTCCAAGCCATGTTTCTTTCTTCATCTGATGTACAGTTCTTAGTGTATTTACTTTTTTTCATTTGTAATAAAAGCTCTGATATTAAAAACAAAACAAAAAGCTTATTGTTTCCATTGATCCTTGATGCACTAACTTTATATTTGTTTCTATTGTTTTAATATAGATTTTTAGAGCTATCCTCCTGTTTATCCATTTGGCTCCTACTAGGTCAGCCCTTTGCCTCTGCCATCTTCTCTAGTTGTTTGTTCAACATTTGTTAACACTTTCCTCTTTTGAAAGTTATAGCTGCCTTCAGGATTCAAATTAAAGGAAGTATTATTTTTAAGAGTGATTTATCTTGAAGGTTATGACCTACATATTTTCACCTGGCACATTCTGGAGTATAAATTTCATTTATCTATGCACTTAGTAATTTCTATATTCTTCTCTTTTTAAATAAGACTTTATCCACAGTGTGGAATTTATGACAGAGTTTGTCTATGCAGAGATGGCTGCCTTATAGAATTGACATGCCTAGCAGAGTAATAGATGACACAACTTCACCATGCATAACAATGTAGCACAGAATAGGTGGTCTCTTCTCACTTCTCAAACTAATTCCTCAAAACTTCCTAATTGTCTTTAAAGACACCAGGTACTGGGTATTAAGGAGGGCATTTGTGGTGATGAGCACTGGGTATTATATGCAATTAATGCAACTAAAACACTAAACACTAAAACACTGAACACTAAAAAATAAATTAATTAAGCAGATAAATAATAAGAATAAAAAATAACCCCAGAAAAGAATAAAAAATAAAATAAAATGTTAGAAAAAAGACACAAATAGTTATAAAACTATGTCATTTAATTTTCTCATAATAAAATATATTATCTAATCAGAAATATTTTTCTTAAATCTTTTTTCCTGGAAATTTATGTCTCCTTCACATTATGCTCCTATAAGAATATGAAACAATAAAAAATTCCATAGGAAAGATTTGTTTGAATTCTGACATCGTTATACTATTATGTATTCTATAATTCTACGTCCAGTAGTTGCCCTGAAATCTGGCTAAGAACCAAGAACTAATGTAATCTTACCATTGAGAGGAAATGGAAAAAAAAGTTTCAACTCCTTTTGATAAAATCTATCAAATTCCTTCTTCAACTTCCACAAGGGAGAACCAAAATTTATTCTCCATTACACTCCTCCCCCCTCCACAGACATATATTACTCACAGATAGCTCTTTCCCTGTCCTTTATAATATTAAGCTTAAGTTTAATTAAAAGTCTGCCACACATTGAAAGAAAGACTGGTTGTTTTTCAAATTGGACTTGCCTTTACCAAATATGTCAGTAGTTCATCTTTGTTTTTGAAATTGGATTTGCATACTTCCCCCTTTGTTACCTCTAAATTAAACTACTAGGACATAACATATATTTAATTCTGTTCAGAAACATTCTTTTATTATTAAAGTGCAATTCTCTTTTTAAAAGGTAAAAGAAACCATAAGCATGAGTGTGTATGCACAAACAAAATGTATGTGGGAGTAAAATGTGCACTATAAAGTTTGCCTGCCAGCATCTCATTAATTGAAACTTCCTTGTTTTTCCAAACTCTGAATATTTCTCATCTGCTTTGGCTCTCTCTGAGCATGAAATCCAAATTCTTAATGCAAAAGAGGGGAACGCTGCAGACTAAAACACTGAGACAGTTTAAGAATGCTCCATGGAAAATACAGAGCAAAGGTTTTAAAGGACATTTGAAAATACTTGCCTGTCCCCTAAACAACATACTATTGCTAATGTAAGATGATAGTATGCTGCATTTATTATCAACATGCATTTGCACACATGGGTTTGTTTTGTGCAAGTATTTTCTCCCCAAAATGGTACAGGGGCTCTGTAATCTTTTGCTACATATGACTAAAAATAACCTTAAGTTTTGTGTTGCTGTTATAATTTAATTCCTGTGTATAGAAGTTTGTCCCCTCTATTCATATAACATTCCTCCATTTCATATTCCCAGGGCTATCTTACAAAATTTTGCCATCGCTCCCTTCAGCCACGCATTTGCTTTTCCTTGATAGGAAGATGGGATCTTATTCCTAAGTCAACAGCTTTTTAATTTATTATTTACCCTATTGCACTTTCAGGTTTTCAACAGCTCTTCAATTCCCATACAGAGAAATATGTATGGTTCTTTGTGCTCATTTTTTTGGAGCCCTACATGAGTTTATGAATTTCCTAAACTTAATATCAATAGATAATAACCCATTATTTTACTGCTCATTACAGGTGAGTTTTCAGGACCATGGGTCTTTCAACTTTCTCTTTTCAACAGCATACTTTATGTAATGCCCCTTCCATCCAAATTGTATATTTCATAGACTTTTGCCTCTAACATAATATGCTCTACATTAATATGTCATACTAATCATATATCTTCTTAAAAGTAGGTTTTGCTTTTGATCACTCACCTCTCTCAAAACACATCACATATATTTCTCATGCATTCAACTTTTCATACTGAGAAAATTGATTTATGTAGGCTTAAGTTCGCTTAAAACATAGTTAACATTTATAAGCATATAACAACATCCTGCACTAGGAACATGAAGAATATAACATTATTTTCTTAGAAAATGTAGCCATTCTGGTCTTTTGCTCCTTAATTTACATTTTTCTCTTGCCCCAGATTCTCTCCCCACCTTTATATGTACTCTCTTCTGATACTGACATATTCTATACTTGGGTTAATAGTATTGTATTATTGCAGTGGCTCATACTTAAGGATATTGAAGAGGAGAGAAGTCATGAAAAAGAAGAGACTTTCTCTTAGTTGAAGACATAAGTAGCTATCAAATATGATACTTCCAAGTGGTTCTATTAGGCTTCCCACAACAGGCTGGAGACTCAAAATATTTTCAAGGATACTAAAGTGCTCCATGGTGGGGGGGAAAAAGGTTAATGCCATTCTTTTATTTGTTTCAAAAGCAAGTTGTTGTTGTTGTTTCATTTTGTTTTTAAGCACACAGTGAACTTTGTGTTCTATAAAGTCACCAGTGAGTTCTATGGTCTATATAGCTTCAGTATAAATAATATTATAGGTTCTAATTGATATATTGTCCCAAATGGGGTGGGAGGCATAAGGAGAACTCAGACTGATCTCCTGAGAAAATTTGTTGTTGTTGTTGTTTTAGAACATGCTGGCAAAGGGCATGCTAGTCCCTTCTTATTTCCTCTTTCAAAGAATAACATTTAGAGCAGGGAAATATTCCAGATGAGAAAAATTGGGATTGTATAGTTAAAGTTCTAACAATATTAAGGTGAAAAAAGTTCTAGTGTGATAGATAAAAAGTTATGATCCTTGAAGAAGTTTTTTAGATTGGATTTCACCAACAGTGCAGGGACAACATTGTTTTGCCCTGTGTACTCATTCAAAGTTTAACAAGTCATAAACAGTAAGGACTTAGCTGAAGAAAGTTATCTACCAAAGAGGTACCTATTGGAGTAAATTGATTACTTACCAATGGACACTCTCTGAATTATTTCTGAGATTATATCTGTCTTTTATGTTCTTTATCATCCAGGTATTTGGTATTTTATTTCTAATCACATAAGAGAAAAGGGGAATAATAAAAATCTTAATAAAAACTATAGAAGACTTCCTTGTAAGCAGTTGAAGACTCATTATTGCCTTGCACTATCCCTGCATATAACCCTATTTGACCTACTCATTTATTTTTTGTTATTTATTTATTTATTTATTTATTTATTTATTTATTTATTTGCCAGAGGGGGGGGAGAGACCACAAGCAGGGGGAGCAGCGGAAAGAGGAAGAAGCAGACTCCCCACTGAGCAAGATGCTCATTGTGGGACTCTATCTCAAGACCCTGGGATCATGACCCAAGCCAAAGACAGATGCTTAACTGACTGAGCCACCCAAGCATCCCTGACTTACTCATTTCTATTAGGACTGGTGTCATAACATCAAATAAAGTTCCTTTTGAGGGGAACAATTGGAAGTAATCCAGATCTTTTGTTGAGGATAGCTAATGTTGAATGCCAGCTACATCCAAGAACTGGCCAAAGATTATAATCTGATGCCATTGCTTTTGTTTCTATCTCCTGTTAACTATTTAAAAAGTTCATTTTGTTAAGTACTTTTAAGAGTGTCTGGAATGTAATGAGTTCTATTAACAGTTTGCTGCTCTTGTTGTTGATATTATTGTTATCATCATCATCATCATTATTGAACTGACTTAGCTCACTTTGTAGAAAATGCATTGGGTGCCTTAAAGGGACTAAAGAAATTATAATCAACCTGGAAATTGTTGGAAGATTATTATCTTGCCTTTACAAAGATGATGGAATATCTAGTTGACATTAAGAACAATTCTATCTCCACAATTTGTTCCCACTTTTTTTTTTTCCTTTTTGGTGTGAATTCTGAGGGTGAGTGGATTACAAAGAATTATTTGAGGTTGGGAGGAGGGAACAGGGAGGAAGGAACTGAAGTAATGTTATTAATATCAGGAACTTCACATGAAGGCTCTGTAGCTGAAATATTTCATATCAAATAATTTGAACTGGGTATAACTTGAATTAAAAAACTCCAAGATAAAGCTGAGATCAAAGAAAACTCTTGTTTCTATTATTCATTGTGCTAAAATACAGCAAAAGCCTGGTTACAATTCTTGAGCTCAGGAAACATAATCTATGACCTGGATTAAAACTTGTTTTTAGAACAGAATAAACTTTCAGCCATCATTATTCCCTCTGTAAAATGATTTTGGTTAAAAAATAAAGAAAAAAAACATTAATTATATTTTATTCTACCTCTAAGCATGGGCAGAATAGGTTGGAGAAACCCTAAAAAATGATAGCCACAGAGGATCAGCAAGAGGAAAGTATAATTTACTTTTAGAATAAAAGTGATTATTGGATGGAAAGGGGAAAGACAGTGGAGAAGTAGAAGACCCTGTCTCAACCAGTCCCCTAAAGTGAGATAATTATCTACCAGAACACTCTGAACACCCATGAAACCAGCCTGAGATTTAGGATTATACACTTCTGGATCTCTGCACCAGTGGAGAAGACGAGTGAAGAGGTAAAGTATACTGGAAATGATCAGACTAATATCGGAGGATAAACAGAAGGGGGAGGGAGCCACCAGAAGCAGGTCATTGGAAAGCAATACCCCAATACGTAAATGCCCTGTGATTGGGGACCAGCATTAATTTGGAGTCTAGTTAAAAGCACTCAAAAAGAACAAAAGATTTTAAAGGGCAACTGGTGGAATCGGGCAGTCACAGGAATGGGCCTAAGCCCATGGACCCAGGTTGGCCACATCTGGCGACCACCCATACCAGAGAAAGTGCAGTCGGTGGCAGAGCCTCCAGTTCCTGATCTTAGATGCCCCAGGGTTGCATGGCTTGCACCACCATTCAGGGCGCACTCCCACCCCCCCCCCCATGAGGGTACCTGGTGAGGGTTCTCTAGAACCACAGCCTTTTGCACTCTGCTCACTGTGCAACCAGGGTCTGAACCACACTCCTCACCTGTGCCTGAGAGTGCTCCTTGAAGGTGCTATCCGGTGGTCTCTAGGACCGGCTGAGAGTCTGGACACTCCCAGCCCAGACCTGATGGAACTATCACAGACAGCAGTCCCAACAAAGGCAGGCACCAGAAGTGGGTTCCATGGACCAATATCTCTCATGGTTGTAGTGGCATGGGAGCGCAGAGACAAGCTGGTGCTTTGGGTGACCCCTGAGATGGTGCCTGGGGACGTGCTCTGCCTATGGGAGGTTGCACAGCTCAGCAGGGTTTGCAGAGGGGGAGTCTGTGTGTTCTGGACTACCCAGATACCAAACTGAGGCTGCCTTCTGAGGTCTAAGTGCAGTTTGCTTTCTATTAAACCTCTGAAAAGCTGCAAAAAGCCACCAAATGCAGGGGAGGGGGGACAAAAAACCTCCAGAGAACAAAAGCCTGAAAAAACAGTTTCCATAACTTGATAGGGAGCAAGAGGAGCAAGTAAGACTGCCAGAAAAACAACATGGAAGGCCTCTCCCCCAGAAAGCCAGGCAAAAGAATGAGAGGATGACCACCATAGGGTCCCCATAAAACAGGAAAATCCGAATTTTATCAGGGGAGAACAATGTATTAAGCTCCTGGTATTGGCCTATAACCTGTATATTTCATAGATACAACTTTTCTTTTTAAATTCGTTCTCACTATTCTTGTTTTTCAATTTTTTTAACCTACTTACTATTACAACTATAGAGGCTTAAAACAACATATTCCATAATAATCTTTTAACTTGAACTGGTTTCATGCATATACATAATTTTCTTTTTCTTTTCTATTTTATTTTTTATATATACATATAGATATAAGCTTCAAGGTAATCTTCTTTCCCTAATCAATACTACCCCTATATACAAACCAGTTTTAATCTCCCTTTAGCTCTGGAAAGTTGAGTCCTTTAACAAAGATATCAAGATACACCCAGAAAGAATCAAAATAACTTTCCTCTCTCATATTGAGGATTTTTAACCACCATCTCATCTTTTTCTTCTGTCAATGTTTCTGTATATTTGTTTTTGTTCTGGTATTATATAAATCAGATACTTGGGGTTCATTTTGGCTGGGTTCTTTTTTTTTTCCTTATCATTTACTTTTTACTTTTTACTTTTTTAGTCTTTTTGTTACTTGGTTTTTGTTTGTATACCTTATAAATCTTACATTTGGAGCCCATTCTGGCTGGGTTGTCTCTCTCTCTCTCTTTTTTTCCTCTCTCTCTCTCTCTCTCTCTCTCCCTCTCTCTTTTTTTTCTTTTTTCTTTCTTTTTGGTGGTGACTTCCAATTGTTCAAAAGTGTTCCAGGGTTCACCTTGCCTGGATCACAGTTGATATATTCAACAAAAAATCCTCTCAACCACGTCTCACCAAAATGAGTAGGAGAAGGAACATCCAACAGAGGAAAAATTCAGAGACTGTACCCTCTCCATCAGAACTATTGGATATGGACATAAACAGTATATCAGAAAGGGAATTCAGGCTAACAATTATCCAGGCAATGGCTTGGTTGGAGAAAACCATTAGTGACAACATGGAACCGATTACAGAAGAAGTGAAAGCTGTCCAGGAAGAAGTTAAAAATGCTACCAATGAGATCCAATCTAATCTAAGTACTCTAAAAGGTATGGTAACCAAGGCAGAAGGTAAAATTAGTGATATAGAGGACAAACTGATAGAGAAAAAGGATCAGGAGAAGGCCCAGTATAAACAGCTTTGAAGCCATGAAAACAGAATTAGGGAAAAAAATGATGCCATGAAAAGTTCCAATGTCTGAATTATTGGGATCCCTGAGGGGGAGGAGAAAGAAAGAAGACTAGAAGATATAGTTGAGCAAATGCTCCATGAAAATTTCCCAATCTGGGGAATGGAACCAGCATTCCTGTCCTGGAAGTAGAAAGGTCACCTCTCCACGATGAAAAACAAGAAAGACCTCAGAACACTTGATTGCAAGACTGACAAAGCATAATTTTAGACAAGAGTTTTGAGAGCAACTAGAGGGATGAGATTCCTTATGTGCAGAGGAAGGTCCATCAAAATAACATCAGACTTGTCCACAGAAACCTTGGAAGCCAGAAAGGGCTGCCAAGACATATTCAGGGCACTAAATGAGAAGACATGCAGCTAAGAATAATTTGTCCTGCAAGGCTGACATTCAGAATGGATGGAGAGATAAAGAACTTCCAAGACTGGCAAAGTTTAAAGGAGTATTTGACTACCAAGATGATACTACAAGAAATATTAAGGAGGGTTTTGTAAAAGATGAAAGAACCCAAGAGTGACATACAACAGAAATTTACACAGTCTATAGAAACAAGGACTTCACAGGAAACATGATATCAATCAAAACGTATTTTTCAATAATCACTCTCAATGTGAAGGGCCTAAATGCTCCCATAAAATGAAGTAGAGTTGGGGCGCCTGGGTGGCTCAGTGGGTTAAAGCCTCTGCCTTCAGCTCAAGTCATGATCTCAGGGTCCTGGGATCGAGCCCCGCATTGGGCCTCTCTGCTCAGTGGGGAGCCTGCTTCCCTTCCTCTCTCTGCCTGCCTCTCTGCCTACTTGTGATCTCTCTCTGTCAAATAAATAAATAAAATCTTTAAAAAAAATGAAGTAGAGTTGCAGATTGGATAAAACGGCAGGACTTGTTCAAAACAACAAGACCTGTCCATATGTTGTCTACAGGAGACCCATTTGTAACCTAAAGATACATCTAGAGTGAAAGTGAAGGGATGGAGAAGCACCTTTCATGTCAATGGGCCTCAAAAGAAAGCTGGGGTAGCGATTCTCATATCAGATAAATTAGATTTTAAACTAAAGACTGTAGTCAGAGATAAAGAAGGACACTACATCATTCTTAAAGGGTCTATCCACCAAGAAGATCTAACAATTGTAAATATTCATGCTCCCAATATGGGAGTAGCCAAGAATATAAGACAACTGTTAATCAGGATAAAGTGTCATATTGATATGAATACATTAATAATAGGGAACTTTAACACACCACTCTCAGTAATAGACAGATCATCCAAGCAGAAAATCAATAAAGAAAGAAGAGCATTGAATGACACATTGGACTAGATGGACCTCATAGATATATATGGAGCATTCCACCCTCAAATAACAGAATACTCATTCTTCTCAAGTACACATGGAACTTTCTCCAGAATAGACCACATACTGGGTCACAAATCAGGGCTCAACTGATACCAAAAGATTGAGATTATTCCCTGCATATTCTCAAACCACAGTGCTTTGATACTTGAACTCAATCACAAGAAAAAAATTGGAAGGAATTAAAACACTGGAAGCTAAAAACCACCCTGTTTGAGAATGTTTGGATCAACCAGGAAATCAAAGAAGAACTTAAACAATTCACGGAAACCAATGAGAATGAAGACACATCAGTCCAAATCCTATGGGATAAGGCAAAGTTGGTCTTAAGGGGGAAACACATAGCCATCCAAACCTCACTCAAAGAAATTGTAAAATCAAGAATACACCAGGGGCGCCTGGGTGGCTCAGTGGGTTAAAGCTGCTGCCTTCAGCTCGGGTCGTGATCCCAGCGTCCTGGGATCGAGCCCCGCATCGGGCTCTCTGCTCTGCGGACAGCCTGCTTCCTCCTCTCTCTCTCTGCCTCTCTGCCTACTTGCGATCTCTATCTGTCAGATAAATAAATAAAATCTTAAAAAAAAAAAAAAGAATACACCAGCCCTCTTTATACCTTAAGGAAGTGGGGAATCAAAAACAAATTAAGCCAGCCCCACACACAAAAAAGGAAATAATCAAGATTGGAGCAGAGATCAATGAGATAGAAGCTAGAGATACAGTAGAACACATCAACGAAACTAGAAGCTATTTTTTTGAAAGAATTAATAAGATCGATAAACCATTGGCCAAACTAATCCTAAAGAAAAGAGAGAAGGCCCAAACTAATAAAATTATAAATGAAAGTGGAGATATCACAACTAACACAAAAGAAAGAGAAACAATCATTAGAAATTATAATCAGGGCACCTGGGTGGCTCAGTGGGTTGAGCCCCTCGCTGCCTTTGTCTCAGGTCATGATCTCAGGGTCCTGGGATCGAGCCCCACATCTGACTCTCTGCTCAGCGAGGAGCCTGCTTTCTCCTCTCTCTCTGCCTGCTTCTCTGCCTACTTGTGATCTCTGTCTATCAAGTAAATTAAAAAAGTAAAATGTTTTAAAAAATAAATTATAATCAACAGTTATATGAAACCAAACCTAGTAGCATCACAATTCTGGATTTCAAGCTCTATTACAAAGCTGTAATCATCAAGACAGTATGGTACTGATGCAAAAACAGATAACATAGAGCAATGGAACAGAATAGATAACCCAGAAATGGACCCTCAACTCTATGGCCAACTAATCTTCGACAAAGCAACAAAGAATATTTAATGGAAAAAGAGACAGTCTCTTCAATAAATGATGTTGGGAAAATTGGACAGCCACATGCAGAAGAATGAAACTGGACCATTCTCTTACACCATTCACAAAGACAAACTCAAAATGAATGAAAGACCTCAATGTGAGACATGAATCCATCAGAATCCTATGGGAGAACACAGGCAGCAACCTCTTTGACCTTGGCTACAGCAACTTCTTGCTAAACACATCTCCAAAGGCAAGGGAAACAAATGCAAGAATGAACTATTGGAACTTCATCAAGATAAAAAGCTTTTGCACAGCAAAGAAAACAGCAGGCAAAACTGAAAGACAACTGACAGAATGGGAGAAGATATTTGCAAATGTCTTATCAGATAAAGGGTTAGTATCCCAAAGCTATAAAGAACTTCTCAAACTCAACACCCAAAGAACAAATAACCAAGTCAAGAAATGGGCAGAAGACACGAATAGACATTTTTCCAAAGAAGACATCCAAATGACCAACAGACATGAAAAATTGCTCAGCATCACTTGGAATCAGGGAATTACAAATCAAACCCACAATGAAATGCCACCTCACACAAGTCAGAATGGCTAAAATTAACAAGTCAGGAAGTAAAAAATGTTGGTGAGGATGTGGAGAAAGGGAAACTCCCTTACACTGTAGGTGGGAATGCAAGCTGCTTCAGCCACTCTGGAAAACCGCATGGAGTTTTCTCAAACGCCTGGGTGGCTCAGTTGGTTGAGCAGCTGCCTTCGGCTCAGGTCATGATCCCAGCGTCCTGGGATCGAGTCCCATATCGGGCTCCTTGCTCGGCGGGGGACCTGCTTCTCCCTCTGCCTCTGCCTGCCACTCTGTCTGCCTGTGCTCGCTCGCTCTCTCTCCCTTTCTGTCTCACAAATAAATAAATAATCTTTAAAAAAGTTAAAAACAGAGTTATGCTATGACCCAGCAATTGCACTACTAGGTATATATCTGAAAGATACAAATATAGTGATCCAAAGGGGCACCTGCAGCCCAGTGTTTATAGTGGCAATGTTCACAAGAGCCAAACTATGGAAAAAGTCTAGAAGTCCATCAAGAGATGAATGGATGAAGAATAATGGATATAAATATCTAAATATCTAAATATAATATTTACTCCAGGTATTATATATCTGGAATAGTATATTACTCAGCCATCAAAAAGAATGAAATCTTGCCTTTTGCAACAACATGGATGGAACTAGAGGGTATTATGTTAAGCAAAATAAGTCAATCAGAGAAAGGCAGTTAACATGATTTCACTTATATGGGGAATTTAAGAAATAAAACAGAGGAGTGTAGAGTAAGTGAGGGAAAAATAAAACAAGACATAATCATAGAGGAAGGCAAACTATAAAAGACTCTTAATCATGGGAAACAAATTGAGAGTTGCTGGAGGGGAAAGAGTTGGGAAGATGGGATAGCAGGGTGGTGGGCATTAAGGAGGTCACTTGATATAATGAGCACTGGGTGTTATATACAATTGATGAATCACTGAACTCTACCTCTGAAACTCACAATACACTATGTTAATTAATTGAATTTAAATAAAATAAATAAAATTTGCCATTTGGGATCAGAGAAAATAAATAAAAAACAAAAACAAAAAGCAAACTAAGACTGACAAGTGACAAAGAAGGGCATTATATAATAATAAAGGGAACAACCCAACAAGAAGACATAACAATGGTAAATATTTATGTCCCCAATATGCGAGCACCCAACTATATAAAACAATTACTAAAAAACATAAAGGGACTAATTGATATAATGTAATAATAGAAGAGGACTTAAACATACCACTTACATCAGTGGACAGATTATCTAAACATAAAATCAAGAAAGAAATGATGGTTTTGAATGACACACTGGACCACATGGACTCAGCAGATATATTCAGAATATTCCATCCTAAATAAAAACAAACATGATACACATTCAAGTGCACATGGAACATTCTCCAAAATATATTGCATATTAGGTCACAAAATGGGCCTCAACAAATACACAAGGTTAAGATCATACTATGCATCTTTTCTGGCCATAACTCTATAAAATTAGAAATCAATGACAAGGAAAAATTTGGAAGGACCACAAATACATGGAGGTTAAGCAACATGCTGCTAAACAATGAATGGGCCAACCAGGAAATCAAATAAGGAATTAAAAAACACATGGAAACAAATGAAAATGTAAACACAATGGTCCAAAAACCTCTGGGATGAAGTAAATGTGATCTTAAGAGGGAAGTATATAGCAATACAGGCCTACCTTAATAAGCAAGAAAAGTCTCAAATAAAAACTGAACCTTATACATTAAAGAACTAGAATAAGAACAGAAATGAAGCCTAAAGCCAGCAGGAGGAAGGATAATAATAAAGATTAAAGCAGAAATAAGTTAAAAAAATCTAAAAAAGAAAACACATACACACACACACGCGCGCGTGCGCAATAGAACACATCAATGAAACCAGAAGCCAGTGCATTGAAAAAATTAGTTAAAATTTATGAACCTCTAACTAGACTTACCAAGGAAAGGAAAAGAACCTAAATAAACAAAATCACAAATGAGATAGGAAAAATAATTGAACACCAGTAGCTACATTATCTACATTATCTACATTATCTACATTAGCCAAATTATGGAAAGACCTCAAGTGTCCATCAACTGATGAATGGATAAAGAAGATGTAGTGCACATATTCAGTGGAATATTGCTCAGCCCTTAGAAATTGAAATCTTGCCATTTGCAATGACATGGACAGAGCTAGAGAGTACTATGCTGAGCAATATATGTCAGAGAAAGACAAATACCATATTCTTCCACTCATATATGGAATTTAAGAAATAAAACAAAACAGCAAAAGGCCAGGGGCACCTGGGTTGCTCAGTGGGATAAAGCCCCTGCCTTTGGCTCAGGTCATGATCCCAGGGTCCTGGGATCGAGCCCCACATCAGGCACTCCGCTCTGCGGGGAGCCTGCTTCCTCCTCTCTCTCTCTGCCTGCCTCTCTGCCTACTTGTGATCTCTGTCTGTCAATAAATAAATAAAATCTTAAAAAAATATGTTCATACAAAGTGCACAGTTACAAATCAATGAGAACAAGGCTATTAACAGTGGACTTATTCTGGAACCAAAGGTGAATTTATTTATTTATTATCCATTCTGGAACCAAACATGAATTTACTTATAGTAGTAAACACAGCTTTCCATTTCTGAGAGTCTTTTAATTTATATTTTTTTCTGATAGTCTTTTTTTAATGTTCGTGAGTGTAATTGACACACACGTTTCATTAATTTCAGTTATACAACATAGTGATTCAAGTTTATAAGTTATGCAGTCACTAATAGTCTTAGTAGTAATATCAGAAGTTAGATAAGAGAAAATATGTTTTCATTGAACCAGATGAACCCAAACACAGGCAAGTCTGGCCACATAGCCATAAATTTTAGAACTATTTGTGCAACCAATTTCTCTCCAAAATTTGAAGGAAGTTATGTCAATATAATGGGCATACAGGATCCTCTTTGAAATGAATTTCAATAATGTATCAAATGCATAATAATTCAGAAACTTCCTGAAATATGAGTTCTGAAGACAACTGCAGAATTTATTTAACATGAATCATTTATTTGTTTAATACCCAGATAACACATGATCATTTTAGAAGAACAAGAACATATGGATAAGTGGGAAAAATTAAAATTATTTCAAATCCCATTATTCAGAGTTAACCACTGCTGATATAGTGATGTATATTTACCTAAAAATGTATGGTTGTATATAAGAGAGATAATGAAAGAGACAGAGAGAGAGAGAGAGAGAGAAAAGTGTTTACTAATAAAAATGGAACTCTACTGGTGTTCAATAACATGATTTCATACTCATGTCATGGATATCATTCACATTCATTAAGTACAGGGTTATGTATTCATTTGGGGGAGCTTTAAAGCATTCCACTCATAGTATGTAATGATTTAATGAGTTTTCTATCCATGAATATTTAGATTGTTTTCATTTTTTACCTGTATAAATACGACTACCATGAACCCATTTGTTTAAATATCTTTGTGTTCTTGTGCTAGTATCATACTAGGATAAAATCCTCAAAATAATGCCCATCAATAAAGATGAAGGGTCTGAGCTTTTACTTTATTTGCAAAGCAAAAATATTAGCATGCTACAGTTTCATGGAAGTTGGTAAAATATATGAGTCTCCTGGGTTAGAGATAAAGGACAATTTAATGCTCACAACATTAACAGAAGCCAGAGTATCAGCATTTTTTTCTGGCCAATACCCAAAGCCCCAGGTTTTTTTTAAATCTTTTTATTGATTTATTTGACGGAGAGAGAGAGAGATCACAAGTAGGCAGGCGGGGTGCGGGGAGCAGGCTCCCTGCCAAGCAGAAAGCCCGATGTGGGGCTCAATCCCAGGACCCTGAGATCATGACCTGAGCTGAAGGCAGAGGTTTAACCCACTGATCCGCCCAGGTGCCCCCCAAGCCCCAATTTTTACAGAGTGACTCAAAGGGGAGCCTGATAACACCTTTACACACAGTGGCTTCTATTACAGGAGAGAAACCCTGAGATTAAGGAAACTGCATATTTTATACTGGGCAATAGTCACATCAGTTCTTTGTTCTAGAATAAGATACTATCTCTATATTTTAAAATTGTAAAATAAAATTAAAAAAAAAAACTCTCTCCACATTGGAGGGAGACATTATTTATGTTTTCCACTATATAAACATTCTTGGAAAGATAGTCCAGGATAAATGTCAGTGTCACACTATCAAGATGTGTAGTAATGCAAAAGACCCAAGGATTTGATAAATGCCCCCAAAATGATTATTTGGTCAGAGTGTATGTGCATCATAAATATTTCCCAAACTGTTTGATTTAAAGTTTATACCAATTTTCACTCCTACCAATGATTCAAAAGTGTTAATTCTCCATACTCTCAGCTACACTAGATATTTTCAGCCTTTTATTTTTTATTAAGCTATCCACCATACAGCACATCATTAGTTTTTGAAGTAGTATTCAGTGATTCATTAGTTGTGTATAATACCCAGTACTCATTACAACATGTGCCATCCTTAATATCCATCACCCAGCTACCCTCTCCCTTGATCCCCCTCCCCTCTGAAACCCTCAGTTTATTTCCCAGATCCATAGTCTCTCATGTTTCATCTTCCTCTCTGATTCACTCCCTTCAGTTTTCCCTTCCTTTCCCTATTGTCCTCCATGCTATTCCTTATGTTCTACATATGAGTGAAACCATATGATAATTGTCTTTCTCTGTTTGACTAATTTCACTTAGCATAATCCCCTCTAGTTCCATCCATGTTGATGTAAATAGTGTGTATTCATCTTTTCTGATGGGTGAGTAATATTCCATTGTATATATAAACCACATCTTCTTTATCCATTCATCTGTTGAAGGACATCTCAGCTCCTTCCAAAGTTTGGCTACTGTGGACATTGCTGCTATGAACATTGGGGTGCATGTGCCCCTTCTTTTCACTGCATCTGTATCTTTGGAATAAATATGTAGTAGTACAATTGCAGGGTTACAGGGGAACTCTATTTTTAACTTTTTGAGGGACCTCCATACTGTTTCCAAAGTGGCTGTACCAGCTTGCACTCCCACCAGCACTAAGAGGTTCCTCTTTCTTCACATCTTCACCAACATTTGTTGTTTCCTGCCTTGTTAATTTTTGCCATTCTAACTGGTGTAATGTGGTATCTCAATGTGGTTTTGATTTGAATTTCTCTGATGGCTAATTATGTTGAATGTTTTCTCATGTGTCTGTTAGCCATCTGTATGTCTTCTTTGGAGAAAGGTCTGTTCAGGACTTCTTCCTATTTTCTTGACTTGATTATTTGTTCTTGAGTGTTGAGTTTGAGAAGTTCTTTATAGATCTTGGATACCAGCCCTTTACCTGCAATGCCATTTGCAAATATCTCCTCCCATTCCATGAGTTGCCTCTTAGTTTTGTTGACTGCATCCTTTGCTGTACAGAAGATTTTTATCTTAATTAAGTCCCAAAAAGTTCATTTTTGTTTTTCTTTCACTTGTCTTTGAAGATGTCTTGAAAGAATTTGCTGTCGCCAAAGTTAAAAAGGTTACTGCCTATATTCTCCTCTCGGATTTTGATGGACTCTTGTATCACATTATGTCTTTCATCCATTTTTAGTTTATCTTAGTGCATGGTGTGAGAGAATGGTCAAGTTTCATTCTTCTGTAAGTAGTTGTCCAATCTTCCCAGCACCATTTACTGAAGAGACTGTCTATTTTCCATTGGACATTCTTTCCTGATTTACCAACGACTAGTTGACCATAGAGTTGAGGGTCCATTTCTGGAGACTCTATTTTGTTCTCCTGATCTATGTGTTTGTTTTTGCGCCAATACAATGCTGTCTTGGTGATCAGAGCTTTGTAATATAGCTTGAAATCAGGCAACGTTATACCCCCAGCTTTGTTTTTCTTCTTTAATATTCCCTTGGCAATTTGGGGTCTTTTCTGGTTCCATGCAAATTTTAGGATTATTTTTTCCAGCACTTTGAAAAATGCCAATAGTATTTTAATGGGGATAGCATTGAAAGTTTAGATTGCTCTATACATATTTTTTTAAAAATTTTATTCTTCCAATCCATGAGCATGGAATGTTTTTCCATTTTTCCTGTGTTCTTCAATTTCTTTCATAAGTGTTCTGTAGTTTCTAGGGTATATATCCTTTCCCTCTTTGGTTAGGTTTATTCCTAGGTATCTTATGGTTTTTGGTGCTATTATAAATGGAATCGATTCCTTAATTTCTCTTTCTTCTGTCACATTTTTTGTGTATAGAAAAGCAACTTATTTCTGTGTATTATTCTGTATCCTGTTACATTGCTGAATTGATCTATGAACTCTACTAATTTGGGGGTGGAATCTTTTAGATTTTCCATATAAAGTATCATGTCATCTGTGAAGAAAGAGTTTTACTTCTTCTTTGCTACTTTGAATGCCTTTTATTTCCTTTTGTTGTCTGATTGCTGAGGCCAGGACCCCTAGTACTATGTTGAACAATAGTGGTGAGAGTGGGCATCCCCGTCATGTTCCTGACCTTAAGGGAAAAGCTCTCAGTTTTTCCCCATGAGAATGATATTCACTGTGGGCTTTTCATATCTGTCTGTTATGATACTGAGGTATGTTCCCTCTATCCCTACACTCTGAAAAGTTTTAATCAGGAAAGGATGCTGAACTTTGCCAAATGCTTTCTCTGCATCAACTGAGAGGATCATATGGTTCTTGTATTTATTATTATTATTATTATTATTATTATGCCCTATCACATTGATTGATTTGCAAATGTTGAACCACCCTTGCTCTCAGGAATAAACCCACTTGGTCGTGATGGATAATCATTTTAATGTACTGTTGGAGCCTATTGGATAGGATCTTGAGTATTTTGGCATCCATGTTCATCAGAGATATTGGTCTGTAATTCTCCTTTTGATGGCGTGTTTGCCTTGTTTTGGGATCAGGGTAATGCTAGCCTCATAGAACAAGTTTGGAAGTTGCCCTTCTGTTTCTATTTTTTGAAACCTTTTCAGATGAATGGGCATTATTTCCTTTTTCAATGTTTTGTAGAATTCCCCTAAGAAGCCATGTGGCACTGGACTCTTTTTTGGGGGAAGTTTTTGATTACTGCTTCAATTTTGTTACTGGTTATTGGTCTATTCAGATTGTCTATTTCTTCCTGTTTCAGTCTTGGTAGTTTATAAGTTTCCACGAAGGCATCTATTTCTTTCAGGTTGCATAATTTCTTGGCATATATTAGTGGTAATAATTTCTAATAATTGTTTCTTTTTCCTTGGTGCTAATCATGATCTCTCCTCTTTCATTCATTATTTTATTGATTTGGGTTCTCTCTCTCTCTCTCTCTCTCTCTCTCATATAAGGCTGGACAGACATTTATCAATCTTATTAATTCTTTCAAAGAACCAGCTTCTAGATTCATTGATCTGTTCTACTGTTTTTCTGGTTTCTATTTCATTGATCTCTGCTCTAATCTTTAACATTTCTCTTCTCCTACTTGGTTTAGGTTTTATTTGCTGTTCTTTCTCTAGCTCCTTTAGGTGTTCAGCTAACTTGTGCATTTGGGATTTTTCTACTTTTTGGAGTGAGTCTTGGATGGCTGTGTATTCCCCCTTTAAGACTGCCTTTGCAGTATCACATAGATTTTGGACCAATGTCTTTTTGTTCTCATTAGTTTCCATGAATTGGCTAAGTTCTTCTTTAATTTCCTGGTTGACCCAAACATTCTTCAGCAGGATGCTCTTTAACTTCTAAGTGTTTAAGTTCCTTCCAATGTTTTTCTTGTGATTGAGTTCCAGTTTCAAAGCATTGTGGTCTGAAAATATACAGGGAATAATCTCAATCTTTTGGTATTGGTTGAGACCTGATTTGTAACCCAGTATGTGGTCTATTCTGGAGAACCGTCTATGTGCATTTAAGAAAAGTGCTCTGTCGTTTTAGGGTGGAGTGTTCTGTATATATCTATAAAGTCCACCTAGTACAATGCATCATTTAAAGCTTTTGTTTCTTTGTTGAACTTCAGCTTAGAAGATCTTTCCATTGCTGAGAGTGGAGTGTTGAGGTCTCCTGCTATTAAAATATTATTATCAATATGAATCTTTATTTTGGTTAACAGTAAGTTTATATTGTTCATTCCTCCCATATTGGAGGCATAGACATTTACAAATGTTGGATCTTCTTGTTGGATAGATGCTTTAAGTATAATGTAGTGTCTATCTATATATCTTACTACAGTCTTTAGTTTAAAATCTAATTTGTCTGATATGAGAATTGTTACTACAGCTTTCTTTTGAGGCCCATTGGCATGATAAATGGTTCTCCATCCCCCCACTTTGAATTTAGTGGTATCTTTAGGTTCAAAATTGGTCTCTATTAGACAGCATATGAATGGGTCCTGTCTTTTTATCCAATCTGCAACCCTGTGTCATTTCATGGGAGCAATTAAGCCATTCACATTGATAGTGACTATTGAAAGATATGATTTTAGTGCCATCATATTGTCTGTAAAGTCCCTATTTCTATAGATTGTAAATTTCTTATCTATATTACTCTTGAGGTCTTTCTTCTTTTAGAGTCCCCCTTAATATTTCTTGCAGGGATGGCTTGGTGGTTACTTATTCTTTTAGTTTCTGCAGGTCCTGGAAAATCCTTATCTGGCCATTCTGAATCACAACCTTGCTGGATAAAGTATTCTTGGCTGCATGTTCTTCTCATTTAGTACCCTGAGTATGTCTCCCCAGCCCTTTCTGGCTTGCCAGGTCTCATTGGATAGGTCTTATGTTATTCTGATGTTCCTAACTCTGTATGTAAGAAATCTCTTCCCCCTAGCTGCTCTCAGGATAGCTTCTTTGGCTCTAAGATTTGCAAGTTTTACTATTATACATACAATTATACAATAAAATATATTATATTTTCTCATTGATCTTGGGAAGGGTCCTCTCTACCTCTTGGACATGAATGCTTGTTTCCTTCCCCAGATTAGGGACATTGTCAGCTACAATTTGCCCAAATATACCTTCTAGTCCTTTATCTCTCTCTAATCCCTCAGAGATCCCAATAATTCTGACATTGGAACATTTCATGGTATCATTGATCTCTCTGTCTGTTCTCGTGGACTTCTGTCTATCCTTAACCTCTTCAACTTCCTTCCTTTCTATCACTTTATCTTCCAGATCACTAATTCATTATTCTTCCTCTGCTTTTATAGCATTTTAAAATTCAGCCTGATTAGATCCATTTTTGGCCTTAGAGATTCTGTGTGGTCACTAATGGTTTCCTCAAACTTAGATATCAACTTCATAATTGCTAACCTGAAGTCTATCTCTGACATCTTGCTTATATATATATCCATTAGGTGTGTGGCAGAGGCCATTGTCTCTGTTTTTTTTTTTTTTTTTTTCTTTGTTGGGAGTTTCTCCTCCTAGTCATTCTATTGAGGGGCGGTTGAGAGAATATACAGAGTTCAAAGTTATAACCACAACCTAAGCAAGATGCACCCATTTTATGGGGACTCTAGGGTTGCAGTCCTCTTTTTCTTCCAGCCTATCTTCTGTGAGAGGGGCTTGCTGCACTGTTTCTTGGGCAACCCTGCTTGGGCAGAGTTGTCCTGCCCCCTGTTGGGGGGATGGGTTCAGTGGAAGCCAGCTTTCTGAGCTTTTGTTCTCCGGTGGATTGCTGCACCTCTTCCCAGAGTCAGAGCAAAAATGGCCACACCTAAACTTCTGTCCCAGAGCAGAGAAATTGCAGTCTGCTCTTCATTGAGCCCTCTAGGACACACACTCTCCATTTCTGTCTGTGCCTCTGAAAACTGCAGTCTCCCATGGTGATGCATGCCCACAGCAACTCTCTGAGATCAACCCCAGAGCCCAGACATGTCTCTGCTCTTTGTGCTTCTAAAACCATGAGCTGTTCCCTGGTTTGCATGTGCATGCATGTGTGTACCTACGGCTCCTGGATCCTACCTGAGCACTGCTCTAAAGCCCTATCCTGGTCATTATCACTCTGCGAGTTTTTGCCTGATCCCCACATGGGATGCTTTTGCACTCTGGTGTTATATCACTTTCCAGGCACCAGCTTATGGAGGCTCCCTCCCTCTTCTGTTGATTTTCCAATGTCTCCCCAAAGATTCACAACTCTGCCCTTCCTACCTTGGGACAGACAGTGTTTTTCTGCTTATAGAGATCCAGATATATGTTCTTACATTTCAGGATGATTTTGTGTGTATTCAGAATTGTTTGGTATATATTCAGCTAAATTCAGGGGACTGGTTGAAACAGAGTCCCCTCCTTCTCCACCATATTGCCTCCCCTCTCTGCCAAACTTTTAAATTTTAGTTATTATGACTGAGGAAACGGCACTTTATGTTCAAAATTTTTAATTTCTTACTAGTGAGATTAAATATATTTTGATGATTATGTTTACCATTTGTATTTCTTCTTTGTAAATTGCCTTTTCCTGTCCTTTGTGCAATTTTCTATTGATGTTTTTATCTTTTTCTTATTGATTTAAAGGTAACTTTAGCATATTGAAATATGAACATACTATGCATCATGTATTGCAAATACATATTATACATACCTTTCTGCTGTTTCTTTATTTTTTTAGCTACAAGAAATCAAGCATTGATTTGCACTCATTAAAACTTCTCTCTTCAGATATTATAACTTTCTTTCCACAAATAGTTCTTCATTTAAAAAAATGAGTTCAGTATCACTCAACAATATGAAATTCATGCAGTCCGCAGATATCTGCTAAAGTCATAATCATTTTAAGTTTAAATTCCTACACACCTTTGAATGTATCAACAGTGCTTTTGCTTTTTTCCTGAAGTTTCAAGTTCACTGTGGTCAGATATCTTGACATATCAGTAAGAAAGTACAATATTATGAACCATAGGAGTCCAAAAAGCTTAGCCCCTCAGAGGTCTTTCATTCAAAAGAAAAAAAAAATCCATGCTCAGAGAATTTATTTACCAAGTTTCATGACCTAGCCATCTGATAACATCCAAGAAAATTAAATATCTTATTCTCTTTGGCTTCTTCCAGATACATCATAAGCTGACTATGGTTAGCAGCACAAAGAAAATTCAGTTTCAATTACTTCAATTACAAGCCATTTCACAAAGGATAAAAAAAATGGATATGGCTGATAAACATATAAAGAAAAACTTTACCTTATTAATAACATAATAACATATGATAAAATATAATAATGACAATATAATGACCTCAAAGAGATATTATACTCATTTGAATGGAAAAAAATGTTGAGAATTTTTACAATACCAGAGGATATAGCCCTATAGGATCTTGATAATGTTGCTGGTGAGAGTGTAAGTTGATACGACCACTTTGGAAAACAGTTTGGCATTATCTTGTAAAATTGAATATTCCTGTATCTCATGACTCAGCAATAACACTCCCAGATATATGACACCCAATATTTCTCGCAAATCACAGACTTATTAATAATCAACTATTTGTAATAGAGAGGGGAGTGGTGCAAAAAAGAAAGTAAAACAAAACAGTCACAATAAGAAAAACAAAAGCCTAGAAACAACTAAAAATGCAACATCAGGAAAATAGATGCATGTTCAGTGCAAAGAACAAGATCCAGAAGATGACACAGGATGGCACACTCTTAAAAAACACAAATACAACTAAAATGAAACAATATATATCTTTGGCACACATAAGTATGAGATTTTAAGATGTAAGGGAATGATAATGTAAAAATCAAGATAGTGTTTGTTTTAGGTAGAGGGGAGCAGGTGTTGGGCTAACAGAGCAGCACAAAGGCAGATGTTAGTTATTGTCAATATTCTGGATCTCAGGCCAAATAATGGGCCAACGGAGTTCATTATACAATTAGAAAATAAAACTACTTCATATGACTTTTTTTGCTGCTTAAATTTTCAAGTGTGCCAGCCACATTCTGAGATAAGGTGGGCTTGATTTGATGATGATGCAACTCTCAGAATTCCCTTTGTCAAATTCTACTCTCTCATTTGGCAAGTGAGAAAGCTGAGTCCTACTGAAACAAGACAATGTCCTCATATAGACTAGGCTACACCAGTAATAATACCCAATTCTCCTGGTTATTGACCACAATAAGTAAACGAGGGATGAAAATTATTCTAAGTCAATCAGTGTCTTTCCCAGAGATTTTTCTCAATGGTGCTGGTTGTATGGCTTCTTTATTTCTCAGACTGCAAACTTTGAGTATGTGAGCCCTGAATTACTATTCTCCATATTCCCTACTATTTGGAAGAGCTGGTCTGTGAAAATGGCCTGATATTCTGGCATGAAGCTAGAAGCAGAAAGTAGATCTCAAAAGAGTCCTAATATTGTTTGAGTCCCTGATGCAGCTGTAATAAATGTGAATTATACTCCTAGATCCCTAGTTGAATAAGCCAATAAACTTTCTGCTCAGGGCTTTTCAAGTAGGAATCCTGGCACCTGCAACCAAACATTGTTGACCAACACATTTAGGAAATGTTAAAAAAGAGAAAGAATCAGCAGCATAGATGTTTTGAAAGAAAACCCTATTCACTACACTTCAGTATTTTCTCTGGTATTCATTGACTATAATGGGTTTATGTCTTATTTCAGACCTCAAATTGCTTGAGGTCTGACCTTGAGACTCTGTGGATTTCCTAATTCATTGTGTTCCTTTGCTTCTTTTTCTTTTTAAATTTTCTTTTAATTTTTATTTATTTTTTATTTCAAGTTTTTATTTAAATTCTAATTAGTCAACATATAATGTAATATTGATTTAGGGAATACAATTCAGTGATTCATCACCTACATATAAGACCCAATGTTCACATAAGTGCCCTCCTTAATACCCATCATTGATTTAGCCCACCCCCCAACCCCACTCAACTCCTTTCATCAACCCTCAGTTTGTTCTCTATCATTAAGAGTTTGTTTTATGGTTTGCCTGTCTTTTTTATTTCCCCATATACATCTCTTTTGTTTCATAAGTTCCACATATGAGAGAAATCATATGGTATTTGTTTTTCTCTGAATGACATTTCACTTAGCATAATATACTCTATCTTCTTATGATGACTCTGAATCCTTTCTCTGTCAGCACTAAGCACCTAATGAGGACAAGGCCCTGAACTAAGCAGTAACACTAAAGGAAGGAGAAAGCCTATCTAAGAAATAAAGGATGAAGTGCTTGGCATTGAAAAGCTTGCAAGTTAAAAGGAAAGAAGGCATATAACGATTGCAAAAGATATGGATAAATGCAAAAATATCAAAAGCATTTAGCTATCTATACTTGCAGAGTTTCTAGTGTGGACTCAATTCAGAATTTTTACCCAGCTTTCACTTTGACCTCAGTGTCTCAGTTTTTCAAAAATGAATTACTTGCCACACTGATTCTTGAGGAAGATGGTTTTTAAATGTCTTTTCTTGGATCTCAAATTTCACTTTGGATGGAAATAGAAGAGAATATCTGTGAATGGAGGACATCAGTAGTTATTTCTCTAAGAATATGTTTACAGGAAGATTTTTTTAAATGATGGAAAGGCCTTTAGATACTGTTGTAGTCCTAGTTTTTTATAGAAATAGAACCAATAGGATGTGTGTATGTGTGTGTGTATGTGTGTGCACATGTGTGCTTATCCCCCTTTCCACCTCAATATATGTAATGAGCAAAAGAAGAAGAGGAGGGGGGGGAGAGAGAAAGAGTGTAAATAATTGGCTCACATGGTTATGGAGGTTGATAAGCTCTAATATTTGCATGCAGTTATTAAGCAGGAAACTTAGGGAAGCTGATGCTGTAGTTCCAGTCTGGGTTTAAAGTCAGGAAAATACCCTGATATTCCAACGTAAAGATGTCAGGCAGAAAGAATCTTATCTTGTGGGAGGGTCCTCCCTTTTGTTTTATCCAGGCCTTAAACTAATTGGATAAAGCCCTCCGCATTAGGGAGAGCATTTGGCTTTACTCAGTCTACTGATTCAAAAGTTAATCTCACCCTAAAACATCATCACAGAATAAAGTTTGACCCAATACTTGAGTACCTCATAGCCCAGTCAAGTTGACAATAAAATTAGCCATCACAGACACTGTTTAGTTCAAATCCCTTGGTCTGCAATTTGGAAAGTGAGATCTAGGGAGGTTAAACAATACTTTAGGCTCACAGCACTAGTTTACACAAATATCTGGAACTAAAACAGGTCTTCCCAATTCTAGTTCAGTGCTTTTTCCACCATATAACATTGACTTCTCCCTGTCCCCACTCCAGTGTAGATTAAACACTATTACTAGAAACACTGAAGTATAATTAGTATAATTTAAATAAATGAAACCACCTGGAATAAATGGGTGGCTTTTGGCTAACTTCAACTCTTTTACTAATTGATTAATGTAGAAAGAACACAAGATAGAATCAGGAGAAGGTTCTTGCTTTCACTTTCTTGTAGCTAATTTAATGAACTGGGAAGATCACTTAACCCTCACAGGGTTTCAGTTTCCTCACCTGAAAAGGAGAGGTTGCACTTCAGGTTCTAAAATTTATATGTATATTTCTAATCCTGATGCCACCCAAAATATCCAAGGATGCCATCAAGCTTTTTGGCATTTGAATGCAGCCATGAGTTGCAGATTGCAACCCCCACAAGTCATTCTGTTTCTGGTCTTGAATTTGCTGGTATCATAAATCCATTATCAAACTTCTGATTATTATTATCTCTAATTGCATTCTACAGTGACCTTTCTAGTCCTATCTCCTCTACTAGGGTCCTTCTATAAATGGTGTTGTCTAGAGTTTAAATGTGAACAAAAGGGGGTGCCTGGGTGGCTCAGTTGGTTAAGCTTCTGCCTCAAGTGAGC
>RCUC01116225.1:0-38633 GCA_003697995.1 Taxidea taxus jeffersonii | reverse complement strand
TAGAACTTGCCCTCTGCGGCTACGGATTTGTACCCGATACATGATTCGATGGACATGTCCGCACCTCGTGGAAGCTTCTGTGCTTCTTTGGTGGATATTGGGTGTGTGACCATTTGCACAAGCACACGGAGGAAGACACCTGCTGCGGGAGTGATACTTGATGTCACCAAAGTGAACCCCAATGCAGGGCCCAACCAGAGGCTGCGGGGTGACAGACACACAGCTTGAAGGTGGCATCTCCAAGGTTGCCGAGACCCTGGGCAATAGGCCAGACAGTCTGAGGGCTCCCCCAGGGTAGCCGATGTTTCCAAGAACTCACGTCACATCCAAGACATGATGTGAGCCCAGAATCACTGTAATGCTGAGCACAAAGCCACCATGACCCAGGAGCAGGACACAGGGACTGCTTCCTTCAATGGGTCTCTAATGTCCTCTCCCAGAGTCGCATTGAAAGGAACCCAAACCTTGGCACAAGAATCCAGACAACAGCGTGCCAACTCTGTGTGTCTCTCGGGCAAGGAGAAGCAGAGCCCGTGACAATGACTATGACTCCGCCCTCCCGAGGGGCCTGGGGATAAGCACAGCTTCCAAGGACTTGTTACACTGGTGAGAGCGTGGGAAGGGAGAACTCATCCCGGTGCTCCCTCCTCGCCCTCTGTCGTGGGTCACCTTGCCCATCCTTTGAAAACCTTGCACACCTAGCAGTGCTCATGCCCTTTGGATAATGTTCATGCATCCACCTGTCCAGGGTCTAGGGCCACTACCGCATGCCAGGCATTATGCTTGGCATTGGAAGAGACCGGGAGGGGCTCATCTCTTTGGAGACACAGCCCAGCCTCTTAAGAGACACCAGAACCACTTACAGGTATGCCGACCTGCTGAAAGACGCATGGGAACTTTTGTCCTATAACCACCTTGAGACTTTGCAAGTTCTCCTGCCTCCAAAATCCAGAGAAGCCTTCTCTCTCCGCATGTCCCCAAAGCAGGCATGTGTTTATAGAGGGAGTTGGGGGGCATCTGGACAATTTATGTGTTAGTAGACTCGCTCTTTCTCCCAACTCCAATACTTATTCCCCAACCCAAACTGAGACATCTTGACAGTCGTAAAACCATCAGGAATGATGCAGTTTTAATGAAGGGCATTAACTTATTTGTTGGCTGGTGGTTTTTTTGTTTGTTTGAGTGGGTGGGGGACTAATACGGTCTCTGCCCCAAAGGAAAAAAAGAGTCAGTTTCAGCAATGGCAGAGATTGGAAATTTTCTGGCACGTGTATCTGTTTTTGTCAGCTGGCAGATTTGTTTTAGGAAACGATTTGGAAAGCCTGGAAACAACGTGCTCCGTCTGTTCCTTAAAAGGGCGAACGGGTTGGCTCCCTCATCCACGTAATCATTCTGTCTGGTAGTCTTTTTAAAAAATGCAGCCCAGTCCCGATCTGGCATCGGAAGAGTGTCTTTAGTTTGAAATTTAGGTCTTTTACAAAGCCAAATATTACTGAAATTCTTGTTCTGTTTTTACTTGGGGAAGCGATCCTTAAAATTTTGCTGCTTCAGGGGAGAAGAAAGGATGTTTGTGGCTAGTACTTCTTAGCGTTCTTCTTACCTTTTATCTGACTGGTCGCAGCCTCTCAAAGAGACATTAATTAGCTCGGTTAATGGAATCAGAGCTAGAACCAAAGAAAAATTACTTATGTTTTTAGTAATTTTAGTAATACTAAATTAGTAATTTAGTAATTTAGTAATACTAAATTAGTAAAATTTAGAATTTTAGTAATTCTCAAGTTTTTATACTTAGTTGGAGATAGGATTGATGCCAAAGAGGCTCTTTCAGTACTAAGAACATTATCGTCATTATATTATAACGTAATGGGTCATCATTATATTATATTCCTTAGGCCAGGAGAATAGCTTTGAGATCCAGTTATGAGCAGAAATTTTACCAGGTAAAGCATTTTCTAAAGGAATCCCACGTTTAAATATCAGTGAATACCTGACCTATGATGTTTTAAAAACATACACGCTTGTGTTATCTATTGCTGTGTGATGAAACTCTACAGCATAAAACAACAAACAGTTCTTATCTGCCAGTCTGTGTGGTTTATCCAGGTGTGGCTTAGCTGGATGCCATGAACTCAGGGCTCTCAAAGGCCACAGTTCAATGGTAGCCATGGCTGTGATCACCACAAGGGCCAACTAGGGGAGGATTCACTTCCAAGCTCACGGCTGTGGTTGTTAACAGGATTCAGTTCCTCCTGGATTACAAGGGCTTTCGTTCATCACTAGCTGTTGGCAGGAGCCCTCTGTAGATTTTTGCTATATTTGTCTCTCCGTAGGGCAGCTCCCAACATGGCGACTGGCTTCCTCAGAATGATGAGCAAGAGGGTGTATGCATACACAAGATAGAAGCCAGGGTCTTTTTTTTTTTTCTAAGATTTTATTTATTTATCTGACAGACAGAGATCACAAGTAGGCACAGAGGCAGGCAGAGAGAGAGGGGGGAAAGCAGGCTCCCTGCTGAGCAGAGAGCCCGATGCGGGGCTCGATCCTAGGACCCTGAGATCATGACCTGAGCCGAAGGCAGAAGAAGCCAGAGTCTTTATGTAAACCTTCAGAGTGACATCCTGTCACTTCTGCTGTAGTCTGTTGTTTAGAAACAAGCCACTGGGTCCAGCCCGCAAGCGAGGGGAGGGTGTTTCACAGAACAAGAATACCAGGAGGCAGGGTTACTGGCAGCCATGTTGGAAGCTGCTACCACAGTTCTAACCAAGCTACAAAAGTTGGGGTGGAAGACCTAGCTGAGAAGGGTGAGTTTGGCAGGATGTCTGAAGTGTATATTGCTAAACTGGTCTGTTCCAATCCTGCCTTGTAAATAAAATATGTACGTATTAAATGCTTTCTAGTCATCATGGAAGAAAGAAAGGCAGACAGGCAGACACTAGTGAAAATAGAGTTCTAATACACTGACTGGGAGCTTGATCTATTCAACAAATTTCTGAGCCCTTCCTATGTGGGAATCACAAAGAACATCTAAGCAACAGACCTTAAAAACCACACCATAGGTTCCGCGTGCGTAGCTGAGAGTTAGGAGAGACGTGGTTAGCCATTGAATGTTTTGACTGTTTTGTCAGTGTCAAGTTTAAGAACGTTTTAGGGAGAAGAACGTGGAATAAAAAAATTTGGATTTGGGACCTTCCCACATATCCATGTTTTGTCACTCTCCTTGATGAGCTATTTATCCAGATCTTCCCCAGAGCAGTGCCTCATGATTAAAAATTACCCCGTCTTCCCATCTGTCTCCTTTCTCCACTCACACCGACAGTCCAAATCCAGCCTCTTTGTAAGGAGGAAAGGAACCAAGAAAACTAATTCATACTAAGGTGGTAGTGGATGATATTTAAACCTCTTAATACTTGAAAACTCCTAACTGGTGTTTCAAAAAAATATTTGGTAACAGGGATATCTTTAATTGGCAAAATTTCAATGAGCCCAACGAAGTATGGTCTAAGAAAGTTTCAAGTGGGGTTGGAGAGAGATTTATTCTTTTCTAAAGCAGTCGTTTTTTTCAATGGGAATCTGATCCAGCCAGACAAGATGTAAGATTATGAACATCCCAACTTTCCCTTTGGAAACATTCCAACTTTGTCTGTGTTTGGGGAAAATGAGATTGTACTCAATCTCATGCACACATGCTGGGCTCGCATGGACAAAATCCGTTGGCCAGAAAAAGTGAGTCTCATCCTGCTTATGGGCTACCTTCTCGAAAGTCGTTAGATGACATAATTCTTGGATTTTTCTCTAGCTAACATTTATGAGCCCATTTATCAGTGTCTTGATAATCTTACCTGGTTTAGGTTCTCCAGATTATTGAGCATGTGGGTAGATCTTCCCTCCCAAGAAATAACATTCTTATTTTCGTGGACCCATTTTCTTTCAAAGTATGCAAAACAAAGTATGCAAAACCAAAATACATCAGGTAACATTGTTGCAATAAGAAATATAATGATCCTTGGGAGATGCACCTTCCTAAAAAAAAAAAAAAAAAAAGTTTCGGTAAAGCCATTTAACCTCCCTGGAGTCAGGTTCCAGGTTTGCAAAAAGGGATGTTGAGCTAGATTCTCTGGAAGTTTCCTTCTAGCTGTGCGTCCTGTAGAAAGTGCACTCAGTATGGGGCAGGGGATTGAGTGCCCATGGTGATGATGTTTGAGGACAGGGTTGAACATTACTGTGGAAGCAGTGTGTGGAGTTGCAGACCAGTGTTGGGGGGATGGGTGGGTCAGGTTGGTGGTGCCCCTGTACTGGGACATGGGAGAAGGGTGTGGGGACAGCTCATCTGCTTATCCACTGTGATTTACATGGAGCCTTTGCTCCAGCTCCTTGAAAATGTCTTTACAAACTCTGGCTCATTATTTCTTCAAGCCCAGGATAACAGAAGGTGGGTTGGTGTTTTTTTTCTATGGATTCAAAGATGAAGAAATTGAACTCTACAGAATCGAAAGAGATTTTTCCAAAAATACACCACATCACAGAGGGGCAAGATAGATGAAGTGTGCATCACAGTTTAATAACTGAGAAAGGGGAAATAACCTGGATGCTTGTTCTTGGACACTGCTGTACATGATGGCATAGTCACCCCATGGAATTATCATGTAGCCATTAACATCATGTTCATTGGGAAAATGGTCATAACTGAACAACACTAAATGATACAAAACCAAGGTAAAGCTTCATCTACATAGTGGGTTAAAACTTTTTTTTTTTAAAGATTTTATTTATTTGTTAGAGAGAGAAAGCACAGGCAGACAGAGGCAGAGGGAGAAGCAGGCTCCCCGCCCAGCAAGGAGCCCGATGTGGGACTCGATCCCAAGACGCTGGGATCATGACCTGAGCCGAAGGCAGCCGCTTAACCAACTGAGCCACCCAGGCGTCCCTAAAACTGTTTAACATACAGAGGAAATAAAGACAGAAGGAAATAAGCTTGCCTGAACAATGATTTTCCTCCATGCAGTAGGATATTGGGTAGTTGAGATTTTATTCTTTATACTTTCCTGTACTTTTCAGCTATTCAAGATTGAAAAATGGATTCGTATTATTGTAATAATCATAGTGCTTTCATAATCATGATTATAAAAGAGTTTGTGTAGGAGAGAGAGTGGAGCGGAGCAACTCTAGAGGGTGATAGGAAAGATCTCTTTGATGATAGGACAGGTGAGCCAAAGCTCAAGAGATGAGAAGGGACCAGTCATTTAGAGAACTGGAGAAGCTCTTCCAGGTGAGGGGAATAGCAGGTACAAAAACCCTGTCATAAGAATCAGTTTAGAATGGTCTAGGCCCTTTAGAATGGGGTAGGGGGCACCAGTGTAGGAAAGTAATGAGCGATAGGGTCAGAGAAATTGCCAAAAGCTAGATGATTTAGGGCTCATGATAAGAAATTTGGGAAACCCTTGTAGGGGTCTGTCATAATCTGTTTCACACTTTTGGAAAAGTCCTCCTGACCGATATATAAGGAATAAATTATAAGGGGCAAGTGTAGAAGTCCAGAGATGAACTGAAAGCATTGCACTTGTCCAGAAGAGACGGAGGGTGATTTGGGGTGGAGTGTGTTGGCTGTGGTGTGAGTCTGACCTTGCTGTGTGCAGGAAACATCGTCATCACGATAACTGCTCTTAATAAGTTCTTGCTCATTGGTGCACACCATAGCCCTGCAAGGTCGGTGTGACTATTAACCCCACTGGGGCTTTGGAAAGCCTAAAGAACTTACTCAAGGCCAGCTCTCTGGCTCCAGAGCCAATATTCATAACCACGCTCCACATGACCACCAGTAAACATTGGCTCAGCAAATGGGAGCGGTGACCTCAAAGACAAGCAAGTGTGAGCAGAGAGGGGTTTGTTCCCCCAGCCATGTGCCCACACCCAACTGTGGACTGCCTTCTGCCCCCCTTACTATATCCATGCCCATTCCCAGCAGTCTCACAGTTGGTCTCCCTCAGTTTGACGGAACAAGATCTGGACGGTTCCACTGACACAGCCACGGGCTAGGTTCAGAGAGGACAAAGTGTCCCTTTACCTTCCAGGGCCTTCGTTTTCTCATTTTCAAAGATTGGGGCTTGGCGTTGGTGTCTCCCAACTCTCGCTCCCCAGAATTCTGTGCTCATCCTTTCACTCTCTCATGGCCTGCCATTTCCTCTTTGGAGGAAGCGGTCAAGACTTTACTGACTTTTGAAGCTTATTGAGTATTATGCCCGTTCTCTAAATTTAATTAATTTCCTGATGATGACTCCCTTGCCTTGCCTCTATGTTCTTTTTCACTTAAAGTGTAGGATGCAGTCAATGTACTTAACCATTTATACCTACTGTTGATCCTGAGATCACAAGAGATCACCAAGAGGACAGGATGATAGCTAGAAAGAGCTGGAAACAGAGGCCAGGAGGCAGGGAAAGTGTGTGCCCCAGTTGGTACAATGCCAGGGCATCAGTGCCCGAGGCAGAGTGGCCTAGAGAGGTCCCAATATAGAGCAGTTCAGATCTGTTCCCAGCACTCTGTCACCCCCATCCTGCCTCCGGCGAGTCTGGGGGAAACGAAGACATAGGAATGTTGCTTATTTGCATCCTTGGCCTTTAACTTGCACAAGCAAAGTAACAGCTGCTGGGTGTTCTTGGTAGTTCCAAGTTGCATTTTCTCTCCTTGAATAGCTGTGAGTCTTCACTCATTATCCTGCAAAACTATTACAGCAGAAAATCCGCCTGCATTTTTCCTCCCTTGATGTGGGATGTTCCTGTGTCCCCGGATAAGTTTATTTCCATGTTTTCCCAAGTGATTTCTCAGAACATTACACATGTGAAATATACCATGAAAGAAAAGATTAACGAAATGAGTTCTGAGGTCAAAACATTTAGGGAGAGGAGGTGCCTCTTTCCCCCTTGAAGCGGTTCAGGATGCACATTACCTTTGTCTCCCCCAAGTCTCCCCCGCCCCCGACCCGCCGCCTTTGGTCGCCCACCTCCTCTGCTCCCCGCATATTTGCTCACGTTGTGCCCAGCGCTGGGGTTCTGCAGAATAGCCCAGGCAGTGCTGGTTTGTGCTGGGTTTTCCGTGAGCAGCAGGCTAATGGGATTCCCCTTGCTTGATACCTGGTGTCAGACTAAATGTTGTGTGACACTCAGAGAAATAAGCATCTTTGCTTTTAACAATGATAAGTCACATGAACTGTATTACTCTGGAATTTTATTGTGAAAGTGGGATTCTGAACGTTGACGCATCCATTCCTGGTCGTTCAGGAAGCTCTCCCCTGAACATGAACTCTGTTACATGGCTCTCTATTTACATGTCTGGTGCCCAGTCATTGACTGGGGGCTGTGAGCCTGGTCCATCAGGAGTGGGTTCACTCAACCCCTGCACTTGGTCTTGTCTGAGGTTGTGGTTACTAGTCTTGTCCCTGCTGATACTGTCATACCAAGGAAGAGCCATGGGGTAAATCTGGACGTTTATGCAGACACAGGTCCTCAATGACCATTTTTTTTGCATGCAATGGCAGGATCATTATTACAACTAGGGGCTTAAAGTTGCAAGAATGGAGTCAAGGCCAGCTTAGTCCTTCCCTTTTGATTTTCCTATCAGAGATTTCATAAACTAAACAGATACAGATTTTTCATCTTCTGCCTTATACTTGATTTGAATATGGACCCAGTGAGTGGCAGTGACTATGTCTTCAAGATGGGAAATCGGCCAGGGATGGACGCACAAATCTTTCCTGCACAAATTCACATGTATAAATAAGTGCTTCTCAAACTGGGGTGATTTGGGCCCCTTGAGGGACATTTGGCAATTTCTGGAGACATTTTTGGTTGTCGGGACGGAGTAGGATACTACTGATACCTAGTAGGCAGAGGCCGGCGATGGGGCTGAATGTCCTACAGGGCGTAGGACAGTCCTGCAACAAGAAATTGTCTCTCCCAAATGTCACCGCTGGTGAGGCTGAGAAACCCTTGTATGGGTTAATAGGCAAGTCTTTGTAAGGTATGATGGGAACCTGCATTCACTGAGGGAAAATCTGGTCACCTGGTTCATCACAGTCACTCCTCTCCAATCTAATTCACACAAAGATTGTTTTGTCATCTTGGAAGCCTTTGGAACAAGAACATTTCTGTCTGGAGTGAATATGCTGTCTAGGATTAGGAACAGTGGGCCAAGTGGGAGGAGGACAAGACATTTGCCTGAAGTAGGGGACATTAACTAATTGAGTCAGTCTTTGTGTCCTGTTGATAAGACCCAGAAAGTTAGGCAGACTTGTCACTGAGAGATGTCATGAGTGACACAGTGTGGCAAGGTCATTCTTGTCATTTCAGTGGGGGTCTGATGAGAGGGAACACAGCGTTAGGGCCAGACTTCCTGACTTTAATTCCCGACTGACATTTCCTACCTGTGTGATTTGGGGCAAGTTATGTAGCATATCTGCATCTCATTTTTTTCTTTATTTATGACATGGGGATGATGTCATGAGCAGAGTACCTAGTTATAGGATAATTATGAGAATTTAAGTTTAAATTAATAAATAAGAAGTATTTGAGGATGTCTGTGTGACTCAGATGGTTAAGGGTCTGCCTTTGGCTCAGGTCATGATCCCAGGGTCCTGGATTGAACCCTGTGTTGGGCTTCCTGCTCAGTGAGGGGTCTGCTTCTCCCTCTCCCTCTGCCTCTCCCCCCCCCCACTCATGTTCTTTCTCTCTCTCTCTCAAATCACTAAAAATCTTTAAGGAAAAAAAAAAAAAAGAAGTACTTGGGAATACTGGCCGACTCGGGATAAGTAAGCATTGTAATATCGTTGCTTCTTTGAGTCAGGAATGTAATTCATCAAAAAAAAAAATACACATTTGTTCTTCTATTCAACAGATATTTATTTAGCACTTACTATGTCACAGGCAGTAGTCCAGCTGCTAGTGATTCATCAGTGGATCAAACATTAGATAAAAATCTCTGTCTTCCTAGAGCTTACCTTTTAGTGGAATATACTAGTAAAAATGCAAATGGAAAGAAAAAAAAACATAAAAATTATAATTAACCTAATACCTGTCCCATAGCTGTTAGATAAATGGATATATTTTTCGTATTGTTACTGTGTTATTGCCCTACAACTTTATAGGGCTGGATGTTGAACTCTCATCTTAGATAGGAGAAGAAAGCTAACCCTATCCAGAATGCCGTGGTAAGAAGAAACTGAAACTACTCCATACAGATTAGAAAGGGAAAAAGAGAAAGAAAAGAAATGAAGTTAGGCCCATGGCCTGTGGTCACAGATTGTGTTTAAAATGAGCTGAGGGGCACCTGGCTGGCTCAACCAAGGGGAGCCTATGGCTCTCGAGCTCAGGATTGTCAGTTCAAGCCCCACGTTGGGTGTAGAGATTACTTAAAAATAAAATCTTTCAAATAAATAAATGATATAATTAATTAGTAAAAAAATAAAACAAGCCGAGCCTTTTGTTGCTTTCTTATGCCTGTATCAGACGTTCCACCTCTAGGCAGATTTCCATGTTCGAAGGCAGTAAGACATTCTGAGCAATGGACCCATCTCGATATGTAGCAAAGAAGAGAACAGTGTTGGTTCTTATCAGTCAGCTGCAGCTGGAGAGAAGAATCTGGAAGACCTCACGCCTCCAAAAATAACTCACTTCTGAAAGGAGACACTTCTTTGTGATAGTGACCTCCTGAGCACAGGGCTTCGCGTTGAGGGACAAACTTGACACAAATAAAGAGGCTTTATTCACTAGTTCTTTTTTTTATTTTAAACAATATATAACGTACTATTTGCTTCAGGGTGCAGCTCTGTGAATCATCAGGCTTACACGCTTCGCAGCACTCACCATAGCACATGCCCTCCCCAGTGTCCATCCCGCAGTCACCCCAGTCCCCCTCCCCCCTCCCCTCCAGCAACCCTTAGCTTGTTTCCTGAGATTAAGAGTCTCTTATGGTTTGTCCCCCTCCCCGGTCCCATCTTGTTTCATTTTTCTCTCTCTTCCTCCCACAGCCCCCCGCCCTGCCTCTCAAATTCCTCGTATCAGAGAGATCATATGGTAGTTGTCTTTCTCTGATTGACTTATTTGGCTCAACATAATATCCTCTAGTTCCATCCACATCATCGCAAATGGCAAGATTTCATGTCTTTTGATGGCTGCATAGTATTCCATTGTATATATATACCACATCTTCTTTATCCATTCATCTGTTGATGGACATCTAGGTTCTTTCCATAACTTGGCTATTGTGGACATTGTTGCTATAAACATTCGGGTACACGTGCCCCTTTGGATCACTACGTTTGTATCTTTGGGGTAAATACCCCGTAGTGCAATTGCTGGGTCATAAGGTAGCTCTATTTTCAATTTTTTGAGGAACCACCATGCTGTTTTCCAGAGTGGTTGCACCAGCTTGCGTTCCCACCAACAGTGTAGGAGGGTTCCCCTTTCTCTGCAACCTCGCCAACACCTGTCGTTTCCTGACTTGTTAACTTTAGCCATTCTGACTGGTGTGGGGTGGTATCTCACTGTGGTTTTGATTTCTATTTCCCTGATGCCAAGTTTTCACTGGTTCTTTATCTTTTCTTTCCCAGGAATCTTCTCTACGTCTACCCGCAGAGGCTAAACTTTGCTAACAAACTGGCTTCGGCGCGGAATATTACTATAAAGATCCAGTTTATGTGTGGAGAGGATGCTAGCAACGCGATGCCGGTAAAGATGGAGACAAACACGTGCCTCCCGCCAGGGCGGGCTGAACCTCCCTGGCCGGTCCACGCAGACAAAATGCAGGGCTCGTCCGCATGCAGAGTCCATCCAGTCAAGGCCACATGTCAGCACCTGCCAAGGCCTTTGGGGCTACTCCAGTATTGGTCCCAGGGTGCTGAAGGGGAAACAGGGTCATTCTAAAATGAAAGTCTCTTCCCTGACTTAACTCTGTAGTGATCTGTGAAGTCTGGAAGCGCGGATCATTTTAGAGCATTGAAAAATGTCACGAAATCTTTCCGCACCACCTGGCGTAAGAGCTGGCGGGGCGGGCCCGCTGTGTCGGCCACCTTTGCACCCTGCCCAAGCCCCAGACTGCCTCTGGAGGTAAATGTGAAATATTGCCTAGTAACGACAAGCACCCATGCCGTCTCAGCACCCCTCAGGAGTGGGTCTTCAGCCCGAAACCAAATATAAATCAAATAATAAGGGGCGCCTGGGTGGCTCAGTGGGTTAAAGCCTCTGCCTTCGGCTCAGGTCATGATCTCAGGGTCCTGGGATCGAGCCCTGCATCGGGCTCTCTGCTTAGCAAGGAGCCTGCTTCCTCCTCTCTCTCTGCCTGCCTCTCTGCCTACTTGTGAACTCTGTCAAATAAATAGATAAAATCTTAAAAATAAAATCAAATAATAAGATATACTACAGCACTCTCGAAGGCACCCAAAAGGCCAGAATTTGTGGTATTTTATGTTTCTGCCACTAAATGAGATGGGCAGTTAGCTATTACTATTTTCCCTATCCCTAAGCCCTAGAATTCCATTCCACACCTTTCTACTGAAGGAAATTTTTTCTGGTGTTTCTATTCTTCAGATACCTACTTTTTTTTTTTTCTTTAAAAAAACATCCTTCTCTTGACACACTCACCTTCCCAAGGAAGGCAAGGTCTCCTCTTGTGACAGTGATGGGAAAGAATTCCTCAAGGAGGGCTCCCGTGGTTCTCTGCTCTGGCCCTTAGCAAGGCTCCCAGGGCTGCCTGGTACAGCTGTGCAGAAACTTCTGGGAGGGGACAAGTGAGGGCCAATCCCAGCCTGTTCTCCACTCCCCAAGCCCCGGGACCTTGTCATTTGCTGCAACTAGGAGAAGGCTCTTGTTTTCTTTGCCCAAAGGTGAGTCAAATCATGTACCTTCAGGGCTGAGTCAGGCCACAGGAGGTATCTTTTTTTTTTTTTTCAATTAGCAATAATCGCGCCTCGGATAAACCTCATTGGCTACGATACTGCCACTGCACAATGCTTTCTTTCTTTTTTTTTTTTTTTAAGATTTCATTTATTTATTTGACAGAGAGATAGAGAGCACAGGTAGACAGAGCAACAAGCAGAGGGAGAGGGAGAAGCAGGGTCTCTGCTGAGCAGGGAGCCGGACTCGGGGCTCGATCCCAGGACCCTGGGATGTGACCTGAGCCGAAGGCAGCCGCTTAACTGAATGTGCCACCCAGACACCCCTAGTGTATTTTTCTAAATAACAGGAACACATCGACAGGCCAGGGAAGGTCCTGATCACCCAAGCAACTAGGTCCATGTCTTTGGAGGGGAAAGAACCTGGATCAGAGTCACTGGGGACAAAACTATGTGGCTTTGCCTGGAGTATGGACCTCTAGACAGTGAGGCCAAGTGCAGAGGGCACTGGTTTTCTAGTCTCACGCCCATCTGGCTCTTGGCCACTAATACAGCTCCTTGGGACCTCAGTTTACCCTTCACAGCAGGTTCTTCTGCATCGGTGTGCAGTTGGGTCAGTTGTAAACCCAGCACACTTAATTTACAAAATGTAGCTTTGCCAGGCCCAAACATCCATGGGGCTGATGACGGATGCTTTGGTATACCCAAACACCCCTGCTAATTTGGTTCTTTCTCTATTGGTGTGCAGGTCATCTTTGGAAAATCCACTGGCCCTGAATTTCTGCAGGAAGTATACACAGCTATTACATACCATAATAAGTGAGTACATTTCTGAATGTACTCCCCTTTTGGTGATTCCTCTCAAAAGTTTTTATAACTCAGGGACTACGGGACAAAGGAAATATATGTCAATTCTATGATTCTGTGCTGGAGATGCATACTTTTTGTCATTGACTAAGACTGGGAGAAGAACATGTCTTTAAGAACCGAATATTGTTTTGACTTTTCGGGAGCCTTCTGATGTAGCATGATACAGAGAAGTTTTATGGTATTAAACAAAGTAATACATTTCCTAACTAGCTTGGAGATACTGCAGGGGGCCAGAAGCAAAATCCAGCTCTCCTTTCCCTGTCTCCTTGTCTTCTAAATATTATACCACATCTGTGCTACTCTCTACTTTAAGAACATTGAAGTTGACCAAAAGAGAAATGGAACCCTCATTATTCTGTGGGTACACTGAGTCACAGAATAATGTCTCAAACCATCATTGACATTTCACAGGGAGGGGAGAGAGGGTCAGATGGACTCAGGTTTGATCCTGGCTTGATAACCTTGGCCCATTGAAATATCTCTCCGAACCCTCTTTCCTGCTTTGGGACAGGTTGAAATGAGTGATGTACTTGAAGCCCTTAGTCAAGTATCTGGGTCTTTGTAATTCAGTAAATCAGGTTCTCTTTCCTTCCTGCCGGCATTCATTTGCTAATCCAGATTCCTCTGATGAAGGCCAGAGATGGGCCCGTCCTGTTCTTGGGGGTAGAGATAGAAAAGGAGGTCACAGCAAGACTGAGAGCCTTCTTCTTTTGGAAATAAGTTGAACTTTCCCATTATGTGTGGAGTTTGTTTGTTTTCCTGACAAAGCCTTAAGTTTGTGAAGAGTCCTTTGTAAACAAAGCACACCTGGGGGTATAAAGGTTGGTCTCAAGGATCTTCAGCATGGGAGCACCATGATGTAAAATGAGAAGCATACCAGGCAAATTCTGAGGTGCAAAGGGCCTGTGGCGTTCGAATGGATCCTCGGAGATAGCATCGTTCTTGCTTCAGCTTTCTCATGTACAATGTGCTTTCGAAACAGGTCTCCTGACTTCTATGAAGAAGTGAAAATTAAGCTCCCGGCTAAGCTCACGGTACATCACCACCTCCTCTTCACCTTCTATCATATCAGCTGTCAGCAGAAGCAGGGGGCCTCCGTGGAAAGTCTCCTGGGGTACTCGGTAAGTCGCTCTTGCTGATTCACACCGCGGTGGTTGGTCCCTGCAGACATAACGCAGTTCAGATCACTTGCTTTCTTCCCATCAGAAGTAGCAAAATGTGCCAGACCAGATTCTAGCAAAGAGCAGAAATGACTTGACTCGGCACGTGACAAATTTCTGGAATGGCAAGCTAGCGGGTGGTAGATATTGGGAGGACACTCATGTATAAAAAAGTATCACAACATCCATTATTTCTAGATTCCATATATACGCTCCACCTGTAAGACCAGCTCTTTCTTCCTCCAGGGGAAGAAAGTTCTTTCTTTAAGAAATATAACAGGTAAAATAAATATTGATGTTGTCTAGACACTCACAAATATTGGCCATAAAGAAAAATGTTACTACTTTGGTTCTGAAAGCAGTAAATCACTGATATCACTATCTCAGGAGCTCTCAGGGAATTTAAAATGCAAAGAATTTGACAGAAATTACCGCTTGCAAGAGGCCTGGTCAATATCTAATCATCATTCAGTTGCATTTGATTATTGTGAGCTGGATAAATGGCCAGAATGATATGCTGTAATAATTCCGCTTTATTCTTTACATCATCTGTTTCAGTGGCTGCCAATTCTCCAAAATGAACGTCTTCAGACTGGATCCTACTGTCTCCCCGTTGCTTTGGAAAAGCTGCCCCCCAATTACTCCATGCATTCAGCAGAGGTGAGTGGCAAGCTAGCTACTCCCCGTGCCTTCCTATCTTCCAGTTCTCCAAGGAAGTTAGAGAAGCAAGCTTTTGGGGCACCTGGGTGGCTGGCTCAGTTGGTTGAGCTCCCGACTCTTGATTTTGGCTCAGGTCATGGTCTCAGGGTCATGAGATCGAGCCCCAAGTTGGGCTCCCTCCTCAGTGTGGAGTCTGCTTGAGATGCTCTCTCTCCTTCTGCCCCTCTCCCTACTCGGTCTTTTTCTCTCTCTCAAATAAATAAAAATAACTCTTAAGCCAAAACATTAACAACAACAAAAAGGAAAGCAAGCTTTCATGTGAAATTCCTTGACTTTCAAATGTTGCTATCTTGTTCAAAATGTTTCCAGCCCTGGGCCACACAGAACTATCTGTAGGCTGGATCCAGCATTGGGCCCCAGTTTGTGACTCTGTCATGGAGAGTTCCAGAAGTCCACACACCCGGCACTCTTCCCACTCCTGCGAGTACAGCATGCTTCCTTCCACTCGCCTGCAAGAGTTGCCCACATTCCCATGGCTGGGTCAGGCTAGGCCGTTCTCTTGCAGGGCTGTATGATGGTGTCTCTAGAGGATGACTATTCTGGTGGGGATTTAAGGCAAGAAATGGTCCCCAAGGACTGCAGAACCACCAACATATAAATGGTATAAAAGAGTCATTTTGAGTAATGAATGCAGAAGCCTTTGGGACTGCTCTCTGGAAACCTTATATTAAAAGGGAAAGTGACTACAGGCACTCCAAGGCATTAAAGTTTCATGTTTCGTAAGATATTTTACACTTTGTCTCGACTTTCCTGATTAATGGGGAAGTGGCTGCAATATGACTTTAAAAAAAAAAAAGATTTTATTTATTTATTTGACAGAGAGAAATCACAAGTAGGCAGAGAGGCATGCGGGGGGGGGGGGGGGGGAATCAGGCTCCCTGCTCAGCAGAGAGCCTGATGCAGGGCTTGATCCCAGGACCCTGGGACCATGACCTGAGCTGAAGGCAGAGGCTTAACCCACGGAGCCCCCCAGGCGTCCCCACTGCAATATGACTTTATTCCCATCCCTAGAATCCAGGGTCATCAATGCTGGATGGGAGCTTAGGATCCATCACTCACTTCAGACCCCTCCCATCGGTATAAGAAAATGAGAGTTAATTTGACTCGTCAAAGTAACAACAACTAGTTCTGTTAAGAACTGAACCCGAGTGTGGGACTCCTGACTCCTTGGCTAGTTCTATCAGGTTTCCAGGGAGGGAGACACCTGCCTAACCCTGACATTCACTGCCTTGCTCTGCTAGTCAGTAACCAGAAAAGGGGATTGGATTGCTAATTGTTTTTTTTTTTCTTTTCCCTTTAACACAGAAAGTCCCTTCACAGAATCCTCCCATTAAATGGGCTGAAGGACACAAGGGAGTATTTAATATTGAAGTGCAGGCTGTTTCTTCTGTCCATACCCAGGTAAGGAACATCAGCGTCCTCTTCAAATCAGAGGCAGAGGGCTCGTAAGGAAGAAGGGGGTGCAGCAGAGAACCGTCTGTGGACAGGCCAGTAGAGGACCAGTGACAGAGTTCGTGCATAGATAAAACAAAAAAATCACCTTCACTGCATCCCGGAGGCTTACAAGCCTGTTCAGGTTTTACTGGTCAGTTAAAGGGAGAGACCTCCTAAAAATGTTGAGCGCCTAGATGAAGGAATGCAGTATCTGCCCTTTGGGCTGAGAAACCATGTGAGGGCACCATGAGCAATCTTTTCCTGCTGCTGTCTCACTCCCCTCTGTCATTCAGCTTTTTTGTTTTGTTTTGTTTTTTGTTTTTTCCAGTTCTCTGTTCCTTTTCTTGTCCCTGTCTGCACTTTCCATCTGTTCAGACCCCATTTTGGCTGTGTGTTTAACCAGGCGTGCTCGCCTCTGCCCACAAACCAGATCTGAGGCCAAATTCTATTTTCTTCAGTTACCAGTCATCAAGAGATTCTGTTTTGTGCCTGCCGCTCTTCTGAGGCATTCATAGCCTTGGTCTGAAACCGCCGGGTCCTAGAGCTTTGGCTCTGGAATCTGAACTTCGGCTCCTGAGCCCCCTGCAGAGCGTGGATGGGGTCAGCCCCAGGACGCCTGCTGTCTGTCTTCCCAGGACAGCCACCTGGAGAAGTTCTTCACCCTCTGCCACTCCCTGGAGAACCAGGTGACCTTCCCCATCCGAGTGCTGGACCAGAAGATCAGCGAGATGTCGCTGGAGCACGAGCTGAAGCTCAGCCTCATCTGCCTAAACTCCTCCCGCCTGGAGCCCCTCGTGCTCTTCCTGCACCTGGTGCTCGACAAGCTCTTCCAGCTGTCCGTGCAGCCCATGGTCATCGCCGGCCAGACAGGTGGGGGGCCCGCGGGGCTGGGGAGGGGCCAGACGGGCAGGCAGCGCCTTGTGCGACACGTGACTTTCCAGAAATCCCAAGAACGGGGACAATGGGATTTTCTTTTCTATCGATGATGTGAGTCCAAGGGAAGCCAAGACAAGTGATAATTTTTTTTTGAGATTTCCTAGACATTGGGAAAAAACAAATTAATATAGGATACTTAAAATAATAGTTTTCAAAAATAGGTGTATTGAATGATTAGAGGAGATCATTCAAAGTCCGTTCCTGGGAGTTGATGGATTTATTTGAACACTGGGATATTTTTATTTTCTTGACCAACAAGGAAGTATGGTGTTTTTAAAGAAGTAAGACAGCTCGTATTAAATGGAAGCAAAGGAACTCTCTAATGGAAACTCAGTGGGATCACTTCTTTTATTGAGCTATAAAACACATACTCTAAAATCCACCAAAGTGTACAATTCATTGGCTTTTAGCACATCACATGGCTGCGCAACTATCACTGGCATCCAGTTCCAGAAGATTTTCCTTAGCCCGAACTGAAACCCACGCCCCTTGGCAGCTGCTCCTGGTTCACCCTTCCCCTTAGCCCCTGGCAACCACTCATCCACTTTCCCATAGTATATTTTAAATGCTTACGTGGCACAAATTAACACTATTTAAATACAATGTGTAAGACTTCTCTTGGAAACAATGTCAAGTAAGACCTGGGTCCAGCCGTTCTCCCCAATTCTGCAGGAGAAGGCCAGGTGGTGGGGCGCCTTTGTGTGACACTGTTTTCAGTCGGGCTCATGTCATCTTGTGCCCCCCAGTCCAGCAGATGTCTTTCGGACATTGCTCATGCTCCCAGGGCTCTGCTAAGTCTTGTGGGCTTGGCAGTAACAGTTGAGAGCATATGGGACCTCAGAGAACTTAAAACTGAGCAAAGAGCATCAGTGCCGGACTGTCCTCAAAAGGACACAGCTGAATATTGGGGGGAGGTGAGAACCTCAATCTGGGAGGACGAAGGAGGCCCCCAGGAGGAAGACAGTGGTATTTGAGATAGCTTTGAAGGAGGGATGGAGGGCAAGGGGCCCACATGGGGATAGGCAGATGTGCAGGGCAAACGCAGAAACCCCGAGGGTCTGGTTCAGAACAGAAGGGGTTCCGAAAACGGTATCAAAAGACACCTTCCTGGGAGTGTCAGAAGAGAAGTGACTCGCACAATGGGGCTATGGCATGGGAGTGAGTGGGTGGGGAGGGAGAGAGGCACTCAGAGCCTGGCACATACTGGGCAGCCTTCAGAGCCAGGGAAGAAGAGGACCTCCGAATCCCTTGCTTATGCTGTGTCCTGGGACGCCTCTCTCGTGGTGCCACAGATAAGATAGCCTGTGTTGCAGGCCAGCATTTCCTCCCTGCAGCCGTTGCCTCTCCGGCTAGAGCCCTGCTGAGTGGCTAGCTCCACTGTCCCCAGATTCCTTCCCATGCCCCCCTGTATTTGCACTCACACACAGACCTGTGCAGTAGACAAACCATTCATTCCTAGGTTGTAAGCTGCTTCTTTGTAGAAAGTTGCCACCCATCCTGGGACGACGGCCACCGACTAGGTGGAGGCACTTAACATATAAGCATTTATTCAGAATATGTCAGGTGCGCTGGTCATCACGGGGTGGAGACGAGAAGATGGGAGAAGTACGCTTCTCGCCAGAAGGCTGGAAGCCTGCTCAGGGACACAGGTGACCACCGGGAGCAGCCAAAGAACTTTGAGTCTTGGCGTCTCTGAAGCCCTGTACTGAGTCATGTCCGAGGCTTCGTGGGGGAGGCGGATGGGGCCCAGCGGTGCAGAATTGGTGGGATTTTGCTGGTGGAAGCACAGAGGCCTTTCCAGCTGAGGACAACAGCATGCGAAAAAATTGCAGAGCTGAGACAGAGCAGACATGTGATGGGGACAGGACAATTGCCTCCTTTTAAAGGAAGTTGAATTGGAGCAGGAAAGGGTAACAAGTTTGGGTAACGAGTGTGAAGCCAAACCGTGGAGGGCCGGGAACTCCTGAACAAGACTGTACACGGCAAATCTGTGGTTTTGTGCAGACCCACTGTGGAGGAGAGCATGACGCAGCTCCTTTTCTAGATTAATCTGTATGCCAAGAAACTGCATGGTGCAAGAGCGCATCTCAGATGGGAGTGCGTGTGAGAATCACCAGGGCATCTTGCGATCACGGCATGGTGGTGGGGGGAGGAAGCCTAGACGGTCTCCTGTCTTTGCGGTGAAGACCCACAGTGCTAGCCAGAGGAGGTTGAGGAAGGGGAAAGGTTTGCAGTCAGCAGAGCTGGGTTGGAGGACTTGTCCCCATAATCACTCACCCTGCCCCGGCCGCCGTCTCGCCCAGCCTGGTTCAGCAGGTCAGCTCTGAGGTTGACACTGCCCCAGAGAACATTCTAGCTGGGGCTCATTGGGGACCAATTGTGAGGGCACCTGTTTTTCTCTTGGTTCCTCAGCCAACTTCTCCCAGTTTGCGTTTGAGTCCGTGGTGGCCATAGCCAGCAGTCTACACAACAGCAACGACCTGGCCAAGGACCAGCACGGGAGGAACTGCCTGCTGGCCTCCTACGTGCACTACGTCTTCCGCCTGCCGGAGCCGCCGAGGGACCCACCCAAGTCAGGTAGGGTTCCCCCCCCCGCCCCCCACCCCTGCCATGGGTGCCTGGTGGGTGGGACCTTGCACCTGGCCTGCTACCCTGTAATTCAAAATATCATAAAAAGTCCAAAGTTAAATTGTATATTTGAATTTTTTTCAGTTAAAATTTATTTGATTAATTTTTAATTTATTTTTGTATTGGTGATACCAAACTTATTTGAATGCTGAAATTAGAAAATTTGTTTCTAGTTTGTTTTTCTGACTCGCTTTCTTGCTGCCTCCCTCCTGCCTCCCCCCACCTTTTAAAGATTGATTTATTTATTTTAGAGAGAGTTCATGAGCATGGGGAGGGGCAGAGGGAGAGAGAAAGAAGTTTAAGCAGGCTCCCTACTGAGCACAGAGCCCAACACCCAGAGCTCTGTCGCAGGATCCTGTGATCATGACCTGAGCGGAAATCTAGACTTGGACGCTTAACTGAGCCACCCAGGCACCGCTCCCTCCCTCTTTTTATACCCGAAGCACTTGTTTTTTCTGCCTCTGTGATAACCCAGTGGGTAATTTGATTGGGGTGAGGATCTTTATTTTCAAAAATGGAGACGTGACAACAGGTGTCTAGGATGCTAGGATAAGAATGACAAAGGAAAACAAATATTGGAGAGTAGTGGTGAGCACCGGTTCCTTAAGTTTTCATTATGCAAAGTTAACTCCCTTTCCTCATTTCCCCCAAACTAAACTTCTGAAATAATAACAGTGTATTTCTCCATCCTTCCCAGTTACATACAGAGGTAATCACCACCTGATACTTCTAGTCAGCAGGATGTAAAAAATAGCATCAAGTTTACAAAATTCGAGGTTCTAACGAAGAAACTTTCCCTTTTTATTAGTCCGTGCAACCTCATTACAAGTAAATCTGTAATTTTTTTTTTTTTAAGATTTTGTTTTTCTGGGAGAGAGCAAGAATGGAGGGAGAGAGAGAACAAGAGTAGGGGTGGGTGCACAGGGAGAGGGGGAAGCAGGCTCCCTGCTGAGTGGAGAGCCCGATGCAGGGCTTGATCCCAAGACCCCGAGATCATGACCTGAGCCGAAGGCAGATGCTTAACCGACTGAGCCAACCAGGCGCCCCAGAAAACCTATAATTTTGATTGAGGTTTTAAAGAACTCGCATAATCACTTTGGAAGACTTACACCTACTTAAAAGTGAGAAATGATGTGTAATATGTACTTATCCTTGGATTCTCCTATCTCAGAAAATCTCGCCTGACTTATAAAGTTGTCTTAATTTAAATATTAATAAATTTAGAAGTCCCCATTTCCAGCTTGTCTAGAGCAAGCTGCAGCTCAGGCCACCCTGGGGGCTGTTTCCCCGTGGCACTAAGAGGCTGACTCAGTAGCTGCCCCTGCCTTCACATGAGGCAGGTGTTTCCCAGTTACCGCAGTCCTCACCCCTCCCTGGGGCCTCACCCCCTATCTACTTACCCCCAAAGCCATGCTCCTCTGACTTCCGGTAGGCCTTTGATGATAAGACCCTAATTCCCAGATCTGCTCAAGTGGGTTTCATTCCACTCTCCACCCTGTCCCTCTTCAGTTCCCTTCCCAGCACAGTTAAGTGACGCGGATCCCCTCTTTCTGTTGACATGTGTGGGCCCGGTGGGGTACAGGTGGGACCACCGCCCTCCCTGACCCGCGCTACCACACGTACGGACGCACGTCTGCTGCCGCCGTGAGTTCAAAGCTGCTGCAGGCCCGGGTGATGAGCAGCAGTAACCCCGACCTCACGGGGACACACTGTGCCGTCGACGAGGAGGTGAAGCACATCATGGCTTCAAAGGTACGGGAGATGCCAAAGCCCAGAGAGGACACGAGCTTTTTTCGTTTTATTTTATTTTTAGAAGATTTTATTTATTTATTTGACAGAGAGAGAGAGAGAGAGAGAGAGGGAGCGCACAAACAGGGGGAGAGACAGAGGGCCACCCAGGCGCCCAGGCTTTTTTAGTTTTAGCGAAAACTTAGAGAAGCAACACAAAACGGACCACAACCGGGGCTACGGATCTGCTGGTCACGTGTTCTCATGCTTCAGCTTTTGAAGTGATCGAGACCGTTCTGGAAGGAGGCAGGGGCAAGACTGGCATCTGATCTGCTCGGTTAGTCTATGCGGTTGGGGAGGTTTTAGAGCGCAGCTAATTGAGCCACGTGGAGCCTGTTTTCAAGGGAAACAATGTAGCTTTACCTTTTTGTTTGTTTGTTTGATGCCTTGGAACAGTTGATTTTTATTTCGTTTTATTTATTTTTTAATACCTGTCCTTTGCATTCATTAACATCCATAGATTAATTACACCATATAGTAATTCCCAAGAGCAAAGCCAGGGTTTTTTTGTTTTGTTTTTTAAAGATTTTATTTATTCATTTGACAGACAGAGATCACAAGTAGGCAGAGAGGCAGGCAGAGAGAGAGGGGGGGAAGCAGGCTCCCTGCTGAGCAGAGAGCCCGATGCGGGGCTCGATCCCAGGACCCTGACACCATGACCTGAGCCGAAGGCCAAGGCTTTAACCACTGAGCCACACAGGCACCTGGCAAAACCAGGTTTTATAAACAGAAACAGATCTGAGACGGTTGATGACTTGCTATACTGTTTTCTTTCCATGAATTCTTTGCTTTTTCTTGATAAATATTCTTTTTATCTTAAAACAGTTGCAGATTTATGGAATTATTGGGAATAGAGTACAGAAAGCTTGTGTATCTGTCATGCCTAGCCTCTGTGTTGTTACCATTTTATGTTAGAATCGGTACATTTGTCACAATTCATGAACTAATATCGGTCTGTGATCATTATTAACCCAAGTTCATATTTTATTCAGATTTCCTCCATTTTTTCCTAATGTCTTTTTTGTCTTACACAATCCACCCACTTGAGATGGTATATTGTGGAAAAAAAAGGAACTTGGAGACCGGGATTGGGTTGGGACTCTACCATCTCTCAACTGTGTGATCATGGGCAAGTCCGCTCCTGCCCTGGGAGCTCACGCTCCTCATCTCCGTAGAGTTTCTGAACCCTGGATGGATTTAAGGATCATCTGTGGATCCGTCAGTAGAGAGTCTGACAATCTAGAGTGTGCACCTTACGGAATTTTTCCTACGCCAGTGTTTTTGACTTACAGAATCAACCCACGGCTGGGCTGGAGCTGGCTCCTACCAGTGTCTGAGAGCTGATCATTTCAATTTTCTGGAATTTTCGCCAGTTGTTAGACACTATTAAAAAATGAAATTATGTAAAATAACATTTCGTATTAAATAAAAAACAACCAAATGCACTGTGGTATCTTGGACTATATCTTGAAGCTGAAACTGGACCTCAGTGGAAACCTAGTAAAATCTACATCTGTGGTTTAGTTGCTAGTAAGGAGCCAATGTTAATTTCTTAGTTTTGACAAAGGTACCAGAGTGATGTCAGATGTTAACATCAAGAGGAACTGGGTAAAGAAGGCTGTGCGAGAACTCTCGATCACCTTTGCAACTTGTCCATAAATCCCAAATTACTCCGCTTTAGAAAGGCAGTACTCAGACACTATCCCTTCCTTGCTATTTGACTACATTTTGCTCTTTATCTGTGTTCTTGAGGTTATTTGTGTCTCTTGTATCTGTATGGTGGAAGCACTCTGTAATGATTTGCTGGTGCGCATGTCTTCCCAACACTGTGTCCGGCGATGTCATCTGAACTTGCAATCTGTCATGATGAAAGCATTTAGGGTACAGAAATAAGCAAATATTGCAAATCAGGTCCACCCCCAAGAGCTGTTTGCTAAACGTTTACCAGCACAGCACAGTCCGACCTCGTGCGGAAGGTCCCCGTAAGCAATAACATTTCCTGAGTTCCCGGGACGCGTGGCCTGTCTCCATCATTGACAGCCTCGATCGTTCTGGTTTCCTTTAAGAAAAGTGAAAATATTACATTTCTGTGGGGTTAAGATAGGGTTAAGAGTTATCTAACTGTTTTGTAGAAAGGGGAGAACATTTGTCCACAGTGATTTTTGATGATTTTTTGAATACAGTTTGGGAGCCCAGGAGGATACCATCCTAGCCCACAGAGAGGCGCTGTTCCCACACTTTTTTATGCTCCCCACCTCCCCTCTAAAGTCAGAATATACAAGAGACTTCAGCACCCCCTGTTCCTAAGCGGGTTTTTTTTTTTTAAACTACCAGATAATGTGTTATTTATTTCATCGGCACAGGCCTGTGCTTCATCAGTCATCTATAATACCCAGTGCTCATTGCAACACTTACCTGCCCAGTGTCCATCCCTCAGCCACCCTCCCCTCTAGCAACCCTCAAGTTTATTTCCTGAGATTAAGTCTCTCTCGGTGTGTGTCTCCCTCTCTGGATTCATTTTGTTTCATTTTTCCCTCCCTTCCCTTATGATCCTTTGTCTTCTTTCTCAAATTCCTCCTATCAGCGAGACCATAGAATAATCCTAACTAGGTTTTCAACTATGGGTTGTTCTACACACGAAACCACTAACCGGGATTATGTCAGGAGCAGGTAGAATGCGCTATGACTTTGTATCCTTCGCTTTGTGATCAGTGTTTTACCTTCATAACCAGAAAAAACAAAAAAACAAAAAAAGTAAGAGACAGGCTGGAAGTGAACACTGAGGGTGTGAGTTCCAGGCCGCGGGTCAGCTTCTAAGGGGACCTCTGTCGATGGGCGGATGAGTCATGGGTTGTGTATTTCAGAATTCGGATCGCAACTGCAATCGGATGTCCTACTATTGTTCAGCCAATAGCGACGTCCCAGGCTCGACCGCAGCCCCGAGGCCGGCCAGCAAAAAGGTACTGAGCGGGGCAGTGTGAGGACACTTTGCTTGTTGCTCTCGTTGTGATTGAGAACAGACACCATCCAAGGGCTCTTCTGCCTCCTTTCCCTGGCCACCGCCCCCTCCCCCCACACACACACATTTAGTAGCTCTGTTCCTTGTCATCCAATTTTTTGACCAAGCGATTCCTGTTCCCAAAAGGTTATCCAACTTACCATGCGTCTGAAGTCCCTGGAGGACTCATTAAAACCGATGGCTGGACCCTGCCCTCCGAGTTTCTGATGCAATAGCTCTGCAGTCGGGCCTGAGATTTTGCATTTGTAACAAGTTCGGGGGGGGGGGGGGGGATGCTCGTCCAGCGAACAGTCTGAGAATGCCTGCCTTCGTTTCTTCTTCAGTCGAAGGTGGGCTGGGAACAGTTCATCCTCAGCAAAAGCGAAAGGCAATGATTGGGCATCACTTATTTCAGTCCTCTGTCAGGTGACCTGAAAGGCTTTCCTCAAAATTCATTCTAATCAGCTTTCCTTAGGGGCTGGGAGACGTTACAAGCTGCTCACCAGAACATCTGATAATAGCAGAATTCTCCAGTCACAGCCACAGTCTGTGTGGTCTGAGGGCCTGGGGTGTCTCGCTTCAGTTTTTTCTCTGCACCCGAGGGTTGCTCCCTGAGAGCCCTGACTGAAGTTAAGGTCTCCAGAGTCTTTCAAGATCCTTATTAAAATGTAAATATGCTGATTGGAAGGATAACACGGGAAGCCTTTTGCAACAGCTGCCGCCACAGGGAATATTTATTAAACATGCCAGGGGGGGAGCGAGCCTCAGCTCAGCTCCGCTGTGCACCAAGTAAGGGAAAGATCAAGCATGGGGGGTCCTGCCAGGGCCAGAGGGTGCAGACATCTCAGTAACCAGGCACAGGGTACCCTATGTCTGGAAGAGGTACAGGGAATTAATGTTAAAAGAAGTGAAAGAAGATCGGGCGAGGTGTTGAAGATATTTCAGTTACCCTCAAACTCGACCTTGGGCTAGGCAGGGACTGGTTCCACGAACCATTCGACCTTCTTTTGAAAGCCACAGTTTGCCTACAGCCTCGCCTCCTTCAACAAACAATCACATATGGCTTTCCCGATGCCTTGTTTTGCCTTTGTTCTCAATGACTAGAAGAGAATCATTTCATCTCAGAGGGAAGTTTAGACTGTGTTTCTTCACTAGCTTAGCAAAAAGGATTTTAGCTGCTTGGCTCTCCTCTCTAACCTCCAGAGCAAGGTGTTCTTGTAATAATGTTGCCTGGTAAGCAACATAAATTACTTTAAGAAGCAGCTTATCCTCCTCTAATCTCCAAGAGTCTGGCAGTCAAACTGACCTATTTCCCAGAGGTTACCTTTGAAGCCAGTGGAGTGAGGCTTTCCTACACGGGCAAGATCCCCGCGTGGCTGACTTGAGTCACCTGCACACGCAGACCACCTGCTGGGTGGACAGTCCGCCTCCCGCAGGTCCCGGTGAGCTTCATGGACAGCTCTGAACAGCACACAAATGCCTGTCTGTGTTCGAAGGTTGTAAAGGTCTGATTCAGCTGGCAGAGAAGGTCTGCGAACCTTCTGACATGCTGAAACACTTTAGCACTGCCGATTCATCACCATTAACCGGCCGAAGCTTAAATAGTTAGGATACCCAGAGATCTGCACATGGCGTTTCCATTTGTGTCCTTTTAGTATGGCTTTAGTCATCCTCAAATTGTAACGTGCATAAGACGGTGACTTGAGCTGCAGGCACACTATACAGGGCGGGCACTGTCAAGGCGTATCAAGGACAGTCTTTGCTGTAATCAGTTTTTGTTTTAGGGGTTGAGTTTGAGACTTAACTGCTGTGTATGCCAGTAGCTTAGGGTGTGGTATTAGGATGTTCAAATGTTTTAGTTCTTTTACCCACAGAACAATAAACAAATTAGTTCATCTGTATTTATTCTAGGTTTTATGGTCATCAGATTAATGAAATCCACAAACACCCAGGCACCATTAGTTAAGGCGGTCACCCATCCCAGTTTGCCCAGAAACAAAGGCCCTGGGGTGCAGGACTTTTTCTGTTTTCAGACAGAGATAGTCCCAGGCAAACTGAGAGGAATTGGCTGGCCTACCTTCAGTCTTGAGCTCCTTCCCCAGCAAAGCTGTTGTCAAGAGTATAAGTAGCCAGATAAACCAGGGAACGGGAAATGTACCAAAGATGCAAAAGTCACCACCGGCTGTTTGCTCTCAAGCAGTTGGATAACTTGAAGGGAAGTGTAGGCATAAAGCAGAGCTGAGTAAGCTTCCAGAATCTGACCCTGGGACAGAGGGGGTTTGAGAAGTTGGGAGTTCAGGCTGCTACTGATGTGCAATGGAGGGGATCTGCTCATAAGCCCATCATGTTCCCCACAGTGCTTGAGTGGGATTAAAAAACCAAGAACCGTCCTATCTGGGAGGCAGTTTAGAAATCACGGAGACATGGATTCTCTAATGGAGGTCCCTGCACCAATGGCGTCACAAGCACCTGGGAACTTGCTAGAAATGTGAATTTTCAGGCTCTGCCCGAGACCCACCAAACCCAAATACGGGCCTCTGAGGGCAGACCCAGCAGTCTGAGTGTCTTCACAGTCCCCTGAGGGGATCCTGACGCACTGTCCGTTTTGACCACCATTGCTACCAACCAGTAGATCTCACAGATGAGAAAATGGAAGGCCAAGAGAGGAATGGCTTCCAGTGGTCATGCAGAGGGTTTGCAGCAGGGTCTGGAGGAAAGGAAGAGGCCCAGTTCTGACTGCTACCCCAGAATGCAGAGTCTCTCCCAGGCTGAGGCCCTCCCTTCAGACCAACTCTCTTACCTGATGCCACCACCGACCTTTTCCTACCCACCCGGAAGGTCCTCCACCTCAATCCCTGGCATTGACTTTGCCATCCACCTGTGGTCTGGGACAGCTGGGATGCCCATGTCAGGAACTAACCGTTGGTACAAAACGGAGGGCGTGTGGGTGTAGTGAGCCCCCGCCTTCCCAGACTGGTTTTTGTCCTTGTCGTCCAGCATTTCCACGAGGAGCTCGCCCTGCAGATGGTGGTCAGCACCGGGATGGTGAGAGAAACCGTCTTCAAGTATGCCTGGTTCTTCTTCGAGCTTCTGGTGAGATTCTTGCCCATTTCTGTCTGCGCTCAGCAAGGCATGAGGCACATTGAGGAAAGGCCGAGAAGTTGCCCTCCCCTTCCCCACCCCTTAGAACTGACGTTTTATCTGCCGAGTTCCTCCCGCTAGAAACCTGGGATTTTTCCTTAAAACCCAGCTCTGCCTCACTCCTCTGCCAGCTTCCACTCGCTCTTGTGGCTGCTGCCTTGAAAACCTACGTCCGGCCTGTTGCTTCTCCTTATCTTCCCCACTCCCCACCTGGCTGGCCTGCCATCCTCTCCTGGGGGCTTCTCGAAATCACTTCCTCTTTTCTGCCCGCCTGCCTTTCTCTTTGTTCAGGCCCATCCTTTCTGCCCCCGGGGGCTGCCGATTCTTCCCACAGTTCACGCCGGGCTCCTTTGGAAAACCTTCCATGATTTCCGGTGTACTAGAAATCACAGATTTTGTCACGGCTGCAGAGCCTTTGTCTGGTTATGTTTCCCTCTGTCTCTCACCTGAGCTCATACCATCTTGCCTCCTTTCAGCCCCGCTGGTCCCATTTTGGTTCTTTGAATGTGCCTTCCAGCCTTCAAAGCCTTTCTCGGGTTCTCTCTCGCCTCCCTACCCTCCATCCCCTCCACGCACGCACGTTTTCGGTTCTTCTCTTTCGGTTTTAGCTTAAACGTTACAACCCCCAAGGAGTCTTTCGGACCAGCTCATACTGCAATGTCTTCCTCTCTATCATTCTCTTCTTAAACACCCTGTTTACTCTGATTCCAGCAATCATCACACTTTATACCTGCTTTTCTATATTGTTTATTTAATTTCTAGGATTTGGGTCTGTCTTCTTTATGATCAGCAGTAGCCCCAGCACACTATTTGGTATCAGACGAGCGCCAACTGATACCTATTGGGAAAAACCAAACCAAACCAAACAAAACTTGGAAATCTGTTTACCCTACAACTTCTGTCAGATCTCTACCAGAAGAGCGGAAGGCACAGCCGTGTTCCTTCGTTTTAGAATGAAGACAGTAAGACTAATACCCGCTTCATAATTGATTACTGAAGTGAAAAGACTGAACCATAAGGCAACCGAGAGTACCCATGTTAACAATGCTGAGAAGTGGAAACAAATTTTGATGTGATGTTAAATGAAAAATGTATACAAGGGTAGACACCACCTGTAGTTAACCCATGAGCAATGTGGGGGTGAGGGGTGCCAACCCGCCCCTCCCTGCATGGCTGACAATTCTCATGTCACTTTTGACTCTCCAAAAACGTAACCGCTAATAGCCTATCATTGACAGGAAGCCTTGCTGATGACATAAATGGTCGATTAACACATATTTTGTATATTATGCATATTACATACTGTATTCCTGCAATAAAGTAAGCTAAAAGAGAAGAGGATGTTAAGAAATCACGAAGAAGAGGAAATACATTTAAAAGGCTGTACTGTACTTATCACAAAAATCCACATGTGAGTGGACCTGTATGGTTCAAGCCCGTATTGTTCAAGAGCTAACTGTACCTAAAAATGTACATAAAAACGGTCCCGGGGATTAGGGTTAGGAATGGATTAGGATTTAGTGATAAGGTGAGCTTCAGATTCACTGGCTTCTTTCCCCTGTGACATTAAGTGAATCATTTTTTTTAAAAGAGAGAGCTGGTAGGATTTCCACCCTGTACTCTAGATGATCTATTTAAGTTCAAGCCAAAGGAAAAGGGGATACTACAGAACGATAGCATACAGACACCAGGGGGTCAAAGGAAGCAAAAATTAAAGTCACCCTGGGGAGGAAATGGGAAGCAATGTGCAATAGGGTTAAAAAGAAGTCAGGCCCGGACCACAGAAACGTGCCAGGTTCCAAAATTTTAGCATTTCACCAAGTTCCAAGCCCTAGCTTGAGAAAGGTCTGCTCAAAGCACGGACTCACATTCTGGCAGCAGAATCACCGAGGGGCAGAAGGGGGTGCTTAGTTAAAATAAAGCAGATTCTTGAGACCCTCCCCAGCACTAGGGAGTGCAGGGAGGAAAGGTGGAAACCAGTGGTGTATGTTATTAACCTGTCTTCCTGGCAGACTTCTAAGCTCACTGGGGATCCACTAGTCCTGGCCATCCCTGCCCTCTGAGGCCTCAGCAGAGCTAAGTGCCTGCATGCATGGCCCGCGCCAGGGTTTTCCATTCTGGGAGCCAGGGTCATCACGATGGGTGCCTGAAGCATCCGTGTTACCGGTGAGACTTGAGCTCTCTGTTCTGGCAGCAAATGGACTGGCCTTAAAACTCTCTCTTGAGGTGTGAGAAGCATGAAGAACGCCAACACTCCGTCCCTGACATCCTCCTACTTACTCACCCCGCTCCCCGTCAAGTTTGTCCGCAGAGCGGGTTCCCTTGGGTCATGATCCGTCCAGACCTTGGGTCATGATCCGTCCAGAGACGGCGCACACCAGCACCCTTCAGGCTGCAAGCGCATACCGCGGTTGAGTTCGTCGGTTATCTTACGGTTGAAAAGCCAAGGAGCAGAAACTCCATTTAACAGTGTAGAATCCCAGTGAACAAAGTGGCAGAGGCAAGCGGTATCCCAGTTCAAGAATGCTAGCTGCCATTTTGCACAAATAGACTTCAGCTCACTGTTCTTAGGTGTCGGTTAGTCGCTGTTTATCGTAAGTATAGTTGTTAGGCCGGAGAACCAAATCACACCACTAGGATGGTGGGTCTCAAGGTCTGTTGGGTGCGAGTTCCAGCAACAGCTCTAAGGGCTTGTTCATATGTCCTTGGAACCTCAGTAAAGCCCTGCGTGTGACAAGAACCCCGATGAGTTATCCTGCTGCACACACAGGCAACCGAGGCTGAGATGGGTTGCCCAGCTTTCTCGGCCATTGAGGACCCCACGCTCAGTGGGCTGGCCCGACTCCTGTTCCTCTTTCATTTGGCCTCTCCTTGGGAACTCAAAGTCACAAAACAGGTCCTTAGCCTGACCTATTAACAACGCGCAAAACCTTTATATTCGGAAGTCAACTGGAATGCGCCTTTGGTTCACTTAGGCCCTTCCCAGCTGGAATGAACTCAGCCCTTCGAGGCCTGAGTGGCTCTGCCTGGCCTTCTAGAGCTCTGTCTTGAAGGCGAGTTTGTAATCTCGGCAGGTGTCACAATGACTCTGTCCTTCCTAGAATCCCAGGAACAGCTGGCATCCCCGAGGAAGGAAATTAATCCCATCCAAAATGTATGGGTTACCTTACCCTGTATGCGCTGGGCACCATTTTAAGCTTTATCTCATTGAATCCTCAAACAGCCTTGAGGCTGGAGTTTCCTATCATTCCCATGCAGAGATGGGGTTGGAGGAAGGGTGAGGGCTACAAGGAGGAGTCTCCAGGTCTGCCGAAGCCTTTGTCTGCTCTTCTGCCCTTAAGTGCAGGGAGCTGAGAACCACGAGAAGGTGAAAATTGCATTTGATCTTGTGCATTTATTTGCTAGGACTCGGTGGCCCTGGGAGTGGAAGCAAAAGCTGAAGCTGCTGGCTCTCCTTCCCTCCTGAAGTCCTTGATGGTAAACAGAGGAGGTAGTCGGAAAGAAAGCTCCTGCTGAGCTGAGCCAATGGAAGGGGTTGGTCCATAGGCAGATCTTCCAGGACCCTGGTGCCCAGGGCTCTGCTTGGGGTGACCTCAGTGTGTCAGGGTCCTGGCAGGATGTTGTTGGCCTCACTGGGAAGGCCTGATAGAAAAGCATTCATCAAAGGGACAGTGCCAGGGTGTGAGCACGGGGGTTGGTGGGACACCCAGGGAGGGGCCTTTATCTATCCGTGCCTGCTCTAGAGGAGCAAAGGTGGGGAAGAGCGTAACTGGTATTTAGAGAAAGCTGAGGCCCCCGATAGGAGCCGGAGTCCTATAGAAATGTCCCTTCCAGAAGCCTGCCGCAGCCCAGATGAGGGCAGCAGAGTGGACATCTACCTCTGCATCTTCTCCCTCACTCATTCCCTGCTGGTGCCTCCCTTGGCCAACTTCAAGCAGAAGCCCAAGGGCAAGGAGGCCTGAGAGGTGTCTTCCATAGAGATCAGCTTCCCGAGGGCCAGAGATTGACACAAAACACCATTTTAAAACACAAAACACCCAGAAATGGAGCTCAGCACCGGGGCAGAGGCAGATGGAAAACTCTTAGCCCCAGCCAGAACCTTGCGCAGGAAACCTATCCCAGACTCAGACAGGGTGCGCGACCCTCTATGCATTGTTTGTGCATTTGCCTTAGGAGGCTCAGGAAGTTATTCAAAAACAAAAATAGGGCTTCCCCCCCCCCCCAAGAAGCCTGACAAGAAAGAAGAGACACCCTCCTTAGACTCAGCCAGCAACCTGGGCTCTTTAACACCCTTCTGTACTAATACCGGAGCGCTGATGGACCACTACTTGGCCTCAGAGCTGTTGGACACAGGCCTCGGGCCAATTTCACACTCGCTAATGAATAAATCCCTGTGCTTCTAGAAAGTGCTGAGGCAGACTTTGGGGACCCACAGGTAAATGGGTGACCTAGTTTACTCAGAACATGAAGTTTTTCACCAAGGGGTTCTTAAGAGGTACCCCTGCGGTGACGGGTCACAGAGGCCAGTAGGGGGGAAAGAATTTTCCTGCCTCACCCCACCTACAAATAATAGACCAAGGATCCACAGTATTTATTTCTACTGGATGTTCTTCTCTGAAGAGCCGAAGGACACGGAAGCTGGCAAGTGACTTCAGAATCTGGAAAGAGGCCATCAGTTGGAAGTACGGGATTGTGAGAATCATTTATTTGGCTGTAGGATGGCCAAGCTCAGCAGGAAGGAGCCGGATAAAACAGTGAGTTCTGGAAGTCTGGTGCTAGGGCGAGTTCGCCAGCAGAAAAATCAGGATGGGGGCAGCTCAAAACAAAGAGGCCTTGTCTTCCACCGGTCCTTTGATAGGAGCACAGTGAGAGAGATACGTTTGTCACTCAAAACTGGGGCCCAGTCCCCATCCCTCCTCCTGATCGTCCCTCCCACCAGGTATGTGAGATACAGACTCTGTGTGAACCAGGCAGGACCCTCCACAGTGAAGAGAATCCACTGGTCCTTACACTGGGATTAGGATCTTACGTTCTTGGGTCTTCTCTGAGCTGGCCATGGTATTATCTGAAAACATAAAACACATAAAGCCTGTCTGTTCTTGTTTTACCTTCTCTTTGTTTTTTTTTTTTTTTTTTCTTTTTTTTTTTTTTTTTTATCTCTGCTTGTCTCAATGCTAATGAAAATTGCTGGCCCTGGATTCTTAGAACCAGAAATCTGCTGGTAGTGCATGGAAGTTCTCCCTTATAGTGACTTCAGCTCTCATCGTAGGAGCAGAGAGCACTTTTTCCATATAACTGGCTTTGTCCCCTCTTCTTCCAGCCCTGACCTAGGGAGTCATCTTCAGGCAAAAGTGGGCAGTTAATTCCTAAGGCCATTTCTTTTTGCCGTGACTCTCTGACTAGCCTAGGGACATTCATGAACATGGCCTCAGACGTTAGGCATCCAAGGGTAAGAACTCCCAGTCTTGCCCATCAGAGTGTTCCTGAGGAGACATGACCTCAGATTGTGTCAAAGGGGTTTGTATTACCCACAGATCTCCTGGCCTCAAGAAGGTGTCCAAAATCAAAACATGATCTTGATTTTAAATGGTAGGCATTGAGCTATATTGTATATTGTTGTATATTTTTAACACATTTCTTTTAAATACATAAATAGATACTTTGAGTAGATACATAAAGCAAGGTAGTATTACTGAATTCAAAACATAACTTCTCCTAGAAACAATGTTGCAAATAGTGGGTACGTTTCCAGGTAGCGTAACACAGAATTGTTTTTGGAAAACTGTGCTCCCTGTTTCAAACATAAAACACCCAGAGAGAAGAAGTATTTGTCCCCTCTTCTCCTTATTGTGGTTTTGGGGACAGAAGTGACTTCAGTTCACATGAAAACGGTACCATAAACAGTTCCTTCTGTGTCACGTGTTGGTGCCATCACCAAGCAGGGCCTGAAAGGGCCTTCCCATGGGCAGTTGAGGGAAGGGGAGTCTTCCTACACTATAGCTAAAGAATGAAGCTCCCTGGCTTTGTGAGCAGCAAGCGGGAAGCCCCCTGACTTGGGGTCAAGAGGAGGACATCCTTCTCACCTCCTGCCACCATGGTAACCCTCTGTGTCGCAAGAGCATTTCTTGTCCAGAGTCTTCTTGGGCAACCACCAGGGCAGAGGAAGTGTTAGGAAGTCCATAGTTCATGAGCCCTTCTTCACGTCTTTCCCCCTCCCCCCCACTGTACCAGAAGCTCACCAATTTCTGTGTTTCCCCCAACCTCCATAGGTGAAAAGCATGGCACAGTATGTACATAACATGGACAAACGGGACAATTTTCGGAGGACTCGTTTTTCCGACCGGTTCAAAGATGACATAACTACTATTGTTAATGTGGTCACCTCGGAGACAGCAGCCCTTTTAGTGAAACCTCAGAAGGTAACGGGGCCTTTATCCTTTATGTTCTAAATCTTTGTCCTTGCGCGTCTGTTATTTCCGTAAGCGGAGAAAAAGAAGCATCCTCCTAAGACAGTGATATAAATATACGTCAATAAACGTGACACCTAAGTCTGGTTATTACACCAGCTGGGACTCTGGGGTGGGGCCGGGGGATTGTCCATACAGATCCCAGAGGGAGGGTTCTGGTGCTTAGAAAATCCATCTTGACGTTTTACGTATGAGGTCATGGGCGTGATTTTTGCAGCCTACGCTAATGGTCAATGACTCTGGAAAAAAAACAATTGTTATATACAGAGAGAGCAGGATAAAGCTAACGTAGCCAAATATGAAATATTAATAAATAGGATCAAGGGCACATAGGAGTTCTTTGCACTCTTCTTGCACTTTTTTCTGTATTTGAAATTATGTCACAATAGGAAGTTGCAAAATGAATAAAATGAAGTAGAGCGATTCTAGATGGTGACTGTAAAGTGTGAGGCGGCAGTGGTCATTAGTAACACCTTTATCGCTATTAAGAATGTATAGAGTACCCAATGCTCGGGAGATTTCCATGTGGTTATTTCTCGTGGCGAGACGTCTCAGTGCAGCAGGGCTGTCTGCATTTTGGCAGGCGTGGAAAAGGTTGATAGAGTTTCCAAAATCCACGCGGCTAGCAGCAAAGCCAGGACTGAAGAAGACTCCAAGCCCGGAATATTCAGACAGTTACGTAAGTTGCCCGGGAGTGGTCCCTCCGCGGGACCCTGGGGCAGGCAGACTTGCCGCAAAGATACGGTGGAAACTTCTCTGTAGGTCTCTCTCCATCCCAGGGACTGTGCAGCTTGGCCTGAATTTGCACATAGCACGCCAGAACAAAAGGACAACATTCTGAAATCGTATTTTCAATAGAGGCAGAGAAAAGTGGTTTATCATTCTGAGAATGAAGGACATAAATATGGAAAAGGGACGCCCCAGGGGCTCTGAAGTCCTGTAGAAAACTGCAGTCATTGCCTCAGTTGGTGCAGGAATTCCCTCTAGCGTGTGTGACTCTGACCTCTCCTAGACGGGATATTCTTGTATCCTGATGAGATTTTCTCAGCAGCCCTTATAAAGCATCTGTCTCACTGAAGACAGCGGGTACATTTCACGTTAGTTTTGCCAAAACAATAGTTACCAGAATCAAATAAGTCACGGTAGAAGCATGTGAAAAGATATGAGACAGCCATCAAAAAGAGGTTTTGAAGAAATGCTAAACATGCGGGAAGGTGTTCTTAGTATAATGTTGAATGAAAAGAAGCGAGGCCCAACATCGAGTATACAGAACGAGCCTAATTCTGTACATGTCAGTATGCATGTAAGGGAAAAGAGGCGGAAGAAAATGTACCTAAATGCTAACCGTGAACAAAGAAGTGTTTGATTCAACCTCACACACATGGCACCTGGTAAGGGCTGACTGGTATTTGCAGGGTCGCCAGCTGTGTCCCAGTCTCCCCCAGGGACAGTGGCTGAAATAATAGTGAATCTGTCTGTCTGGGCTTTCCCACCACGGACCTGGTTGTTCATGATCAGCGTTTCCTGCAAAATGACTGAGGTGTTGGTTTGTTTTTAAGGAAATTGAACAGGCAGAAAAGATGAACATCAGCCTGGCTTTCTTCTTGTATGATCTTCTCTCGCTTATGGATCGTGGCTTCGTGTTTAACCTCATCAAACATTACTGTAACCAGGTGAGCGTCCCACAGACGTAGCTGTGTTGATCCTGGTTCTTTTTCTTCCAATGCCCTGCTCATTACCAAGTTAGCTTAACTTCTGTATGTTCTGGGTTTTGTGATCATTTTATGTCATTTGTCTTCTGCCGTGGACATCACTAGACACACTGGGCTGCAGGGATTCCCGGAGCATTTGCCAGCCCAGCACAGAGGGTCAACAAGTTAAATGTGGGAGAACTGGGAAGTGTTAGTGCTCTGATGGCCTTCACTGGAGCAGTTCATAGAAATCACGTGATGGTCACATTCTGTCATGTTTTCTGCCATTTATAGACCATGTGACAATGGGTACGATCTCAGCCTTTTCTAAGTAGTCACTAACAATACATAAATCTAAGCTTTTCAGTTGCTTGATATCACCTTTAGTCTGCCACTAAGGTAGCACCCATCCCTTGGGGAGTGCCACTGTGGGTCCTGACCTTGGGGGAGGATGTTTCCAGAACTATATCTTATTCTCTTCTCAAGATCACCAAAAATATTTTTGAAATTTCCATCTTTAATGAATCTCAAGGGACCTATTGAAGATATCTACCTGTGACCTTCTTTCAAGGACAAATATCTTACACTTTCACGTTCTGACTGGTTTGACCCAACAGCTCCTGGTGAGTGACCATTCAGTGAGAGGCATATGATCCAGTTCTAATCAGTTCAGGTTGCTGGTGGCTCCACTGGTCCAAAGTCAGCCAGCAAGACACAGTGACAAAGAGCAAAGGTTCTGGTAACTGTTGTTGCACAAAAGCCACATTTTATTTTTTTACATTATACGTACGGTATTCATTTGTTTCAGGTAAAAGTCTAACTACAGACTCACCGATCCTATAGGCAACATGACCCACAGTGCAATGGCGTCTTCTAAGATGGCTGAAAATATGTTGCTCTTTTCAATTCTGTCATTTATAAAAACACTCTCAGTGTCCACGAAGAGGCGGCATGTCCGTTCACAAGGATGAGAAGCTTGGTTTCCCTTGCCAGGGCGCGGGTTGTTGACGATGATCAACTGAGAGGCTCAAGGTCCCTCATGGCCCCCCTTTCCCTACTTTGCCTTAAAAGAAGCTGCCCACAGAGTCTGGGTCTTCAGTTGTCACCTCACCTGAGGGAAAAAGATGTTCTCTTTCATTTAGTCACTGTTGTCAGCTTTCCGTTGCTTATTGCATGGTTTGTTTTTATCTTAATTTTTTTTTAATTGAAGTCAAATTAACAGTAGAATCTTACATTAGTTTCAGGAATGCAACATCGTGATCCAACAATTCTATACATTACACAGAGCTCACGATGACAAGGGTGGTCCCCACTGTCACCATACAGTGTTCCTACAGTGCGGTTGACTGTCCTCCCTATGCTGTACTTCTCATGGTTTGCTTGTTTAAGGAAGACTCTTCCAGCTGTCTCTTGCTTTCTCTTCCACTTCCTCCCCTCTTACTTTGGGGCAAACTCTGCAACCTTTTTGCTGGGACTACACACTTTCCTCAGTAATGTGATGACTTTATCTAGGAAACTTGTCTGAGAACTCCCCATCGGGTACTTTAATTAGCAACTACAAAAGAACAGTTGTGATGTGAGACTCACCCAGTCATATTCCATTAGTTTTGTGTGGCCCCATGTGGGGTCAACCCCTTTCATTTAGCTCCTCAGACACAGTGCTGTTTTGGGGAATTTAATGATACTATGTTACCCCAAAGACATACCTCCAGCTTATTTGTAGCCCAGGTTTGCCACAGTGCTGCAGATGTGACAAGGGTGGGGCTCGAGTCAAGGAGCCAGGCTAGAGTTGGGGGAGAGTTATTAAGAGGAACAGTAATGCGTGACCACTCATTGGGCCTTCCCGTAACATAGAACTTTCCATCCGTTGCACTGTCCCATTAATTTTTATTATATTGATTGCCTTAATCTGGAGAGAAAGGAGATTTTGTATCTGCCCACTTCGACTCCATTTGCCTTATAATAAACACTTCTTTGCTGTTTTCATTCTTCCCAGCTGTCGGCCAAGCTCACCAACCTTCCGATGCTCATTTCCATGAGGCTGGAGTTTCTGAGAATACTGTGCAGCCACGAGCACTACCTGAATCTGAACCTCTTCTTTATGAATGTTGATACTGCTCCAGCATCCCCCTGCCCCTCCATCTCTTCCCAGGTAATCAGCTCCTGAAAGAATTCCTCAAACTCTGATTTGATTCGTCGAGTCATTTATTACTATAAAGGTTGGTCTTATTAATTATGAGAAAAATCAAGCTATTCACGCTGATCAGTCGATCCAGATGCACACAAATATGGTTCCCAATGTTGCACATCTAACTGATCCCTTACATGGTACGCGATTGGTTTCTTCTTGAGCTCGGGCATCGCTGCTGAAGCCAGGAAGAGCACAGAATCCATACGCATTATGAACCTTTAGAAATTCATAGATAAGCCATGTAGCTTCTCTGGCATTAACCATCTTTCCACATTAGGGGGACAATCTTCTTTGCTTACTTTCTTTTTCCCACACTCCAGAACCATGAAATCCATGAAATTGCGTATGCCTTTACATTAATTCCGAAATGATCTACTAGTGGTTTTTAACACTGGTATTATGTCTTTGAGCTATCCTAGAACTTTCTGCTGATACCTTTATAAAATGCAAGATGAGTCCATCTTGAATTATACTCCAGATTATTTGGTTCTTGAAGCACTAAAAAGACCTTGTCGTAAATGAATCCAACAGTCTCTTTTATAGAGAATGTATTTCTAATGAGTCTTGTTCTTTATCTGCCACACACACACACAAAAAAGACACTTGTGTAATATTTAGAGACAAGGCTTTTACTGACGTGGCCAATCTTTTTTTGTAACAGTTTCTCACAGGTTAGGTTCAGCGGGGGGCCCCAGATTCTAGAGGTATTATGCAAATACAGAATTCCAGA
>ML098715.1:49765-80932 GCA_003697995.1 Taxidea taxus jeffersonii | reverse complement strand
AAAAAAAAAAAAAAAAAATGCTCAAGTGAGATTTGCCATCTCAATGGAGATGTCATATATAGCATCCAAGACCTTGATGCAATGAACAACTTCAGAGCCCACCCTTGGTAAGGTCTGCCCATCCATGTGTACCTATTCCTTCCGTGGGCCACCCACCGGGAACAAGCATTCACGATTGCAACCTTCAAGACACATTTAGATCCTGGAAAACCTTCTGGATCATCCAAGAAATACTAAATCGGGAATGGAATCGTTGGCGATGTGTAAGCACCTGTGTTCCCCAGGGTGACTCTCAGTGAGAGAGTATTAGTATTACCCCATCCAGGGCAGACTCCACTGAACTAACCCGAGAGAACCACTGGTGGCAGGTGGTGGAGCGTATTGGTTACTTTGAAGACAGTTCCCATATTCAACTACTAGCACACATTTGTGCAGAACCGGGAGCTTCGTCTTCCTGTGGAAGGCTCCTGTGTAACTCTCAACTGCCTGGTAAGTATTCTTTGTGTCTTCACAATTATTCTGCACGATACATAAATATTGTCAAAGCCTAAATATCCAGAAGGTTCTCTGTCCACTTTCATCCCCAGGGAGTCATGCTTCTGAAACATCTTCAGTAATTGCTTTACTGACAACCTACCCCCACTCCCATCCCCCCACTGGGCATGCACATAGCTGTGCCGGAACATGGCCAGATACTTTTGATTGGTCTTTTCTACTTTGTATAATTGTCTTGCTTGCAAACGCCTATGTGTGAGTGGCTTACATGATCTCAACAGAAGCATCCAACCATAAAACCATCCCTCCATAAAAAGTCAAGACCTCCAGCCCATGACACTGGGAAAAAAAATGGCTTAACTGCTCTGACCTCAGTTCCCTCATTTATAAGAGGAGGAGGTCGGAATTCCTTAATGTGCCTTACCTTTCTTCAAAAACAAACTCTATACGTGGTCACGGAGCAGGATAAAACAAATCTTCAAAGCTGGAAGTTAGAGAAAAGGAGGGTCAACCCGGTACAGGAAACATGTCAGGTGCTTCATATGTATGACAACAGATAATGTTCCTAACAGCCCCCCATTGACAGCCTTCCCATTTTACAGGTAAGGACAGTGAGGCTAAAAGCAATAATGTCCAAAGTTGCTGCTGGGAAGTAGCAGAACTGAAATAGGAACTTGAGTATGACAAGTACATCACACTGACCCCATTGAAGACTGGAGGTCAAGGGCATGATCCCAATCCCTTGTTCCATGTGTGCATAGTAGCTACTGCTCTGCCTGTAGGCACACCATTCAGGCTACTCTCTTTACCTGCTGAAGGAGTTTTACCAGGACCCCAAGCTTGGAAATGACAATAATAGGACACCAAGAAAAAGATACCAGTCACATATGTCACATGCCCTTTGCTCCCTCTCAAATGTAGTGCTTAATATTTCCCTCAATGCTTCTAGCTGTCTTGCTAAAGTCAGGGTATTCGGTGCCCGTGTGGTCCTGAGCCCCAGCGATGCCTGACTCTGAAGACTCTGGACTATCTCCCCCAGGGTGGGAGATAGGGCTTGCCTGAAGCTTCCAGAGGAGGACGGACAGGAATTACTGGACATGCTCCAGCAGAGGCAGGGGAGGCGCGGGGGGAATCGAAGGATGGAGGAGATAGATGATATAATGGTTTAGTCACTTTCCTGAAGCATAAATTGTGGGCCCATGCAAAATCCAATTACAATTTTCTTTCATCTCATTTGGAAAACAAAGAGATGCTTTTGCCTGGATCTACTGGTGGGAATATACATATCAAGCAAGATTCCTAAACAGAAGGGCCTTAAGCCAGGGCTTGTTGTGTGGTGTTCATTGGCCCCTGGTGCAGAGACACAGCCCATCTTCAGGAAAAGGGCTACAGACTTGATATTTCCTGGCTGCAGAGCAATGACTGTGATCTCTCATCTCATCTGGAGTCCCCAGGAAGGAAAAATGTATCATATCCATCCGTATCCATCCATATCAACCATGGAACACATTGCCATGGGCTCCACTCATTTGAGAATTTTCCCAAGGATCTCTATTAAAGGGAGAAACACCTTTTTCCATCCTTGTCCAGCATTTGAGCAAAAAAGGGAACCAAGGGCCCTCCAGAATTCTCCTGCCTCAACTGTTGCTTTTACATTGGGACTCAATCAGTGGTTCCAAATTTCCCTGAAGAATTGAGACAATTACCTGTCACTATCTCTGACTTAGAGGTTTATTTTCCTGAAGTTTTGTAGGCTGATGATTTTTTTGAAGGTCGTCTGGTTGTTTTATGGGTGGTTGTATTTGTGGTCTAGAATTTCTCTGTCCACCTCTGTGCTGTCTATTTAAAACTGTGCACACACTTAGTCTCTGTGGAGCCCAGGGAGATGGGGACACAACCAAGCTACGACTGGGAGGCTGCGCTTTGGTCCTCACTCTTCACACCTCTTCTAAGACCATGCTTTCTTCTGAATGGGGCATGCCCACCACAGAGTCAAACACTTTATGAGCATGGAAGGGGAGAATGTGACCTTTAAAACTCTAAGGAAATAAAGGCTGAGTCCCTTAAATTGTTCATAATTGTTGTGGTTGTGTGAGATAGAATGTCACTAAGTGACTGTGTCTGAGGAAAGGCACAAGAAACTTCAACCAGAATCAAGACCTCCAATGACTTCAGATGCTCTTTGCATTTACAGTGCCTCTGAGTTGGTGTAATTTCCATGTACAAAGGCGATCCCCTAAATCCTCAGAAGTGACTTTGGGTTTGTGGTCTTGCATTACTCATCAATCAGTAGGACGAGCTCCTGGTCATCTTAATAGATCAAATCCGTGTCATCTGAGGTGAGTCACGAAGATTCTTCACGAAGATTCTCCTTTTTTCTTGCCAACTTTGAAGGACCTGTCTTCAAATGTATTAAAGGATTTGGAGACTTTTCAACTGAATCCCAGACCATGTGCTCTTCCCTGATTCTCTCCCCATTCCACCCACTCTCCAGCCTCCTAAATAGTTCTGTAGTTGGAGAGAGTATTGGAGAATAGATGATTATTAGAGCTTAAAGGCCACTCTGTTTGTCTCTAGCTCTAGTTACTGGCCCACTCACAGCTATTTTCAAATTGCTTCTCAACCTCGTCCCTCCTCTCCTGTGATTCTGTAGTTCGAATGTCATGTCACATATTCATAGGTGATGCTTTTCTCCCATCTTGTCATATGAAGCCCGGAATTTGAGTTCTAACTCTATAAGTCAAGATCCACAGTGTGTCTCCCTTCTCTGTGAAACACACAAACCCAAAAAACAGGGGATCTCTCCCTTCGCCCACGCCACTGATAAAACTGTTAAACAACATCAAGTAGGGATTATGCTCTTCATGTCCTCTCCCAAGGCTCACATTAATTTACTAATGACCTCTTTTAGGGTATGTGGTTATTCGGGCAACTCCGAATCCATGTAACTGTTTTATCACCCAGCACCCATGACCCCAAGTTGTCTGAAAAAGACACCAGCTTATCCACAGAAGATCCTATTGAAGGCCATACTGAAATCCAGACACTCTGCTCATGAGGACATTATGAGACAACTCATCTAATCACCATGTTCCAAAAAACAGCCCTTAGCCTTAAATGGTTACCATACTGGCCAGGATGCAACAGACTCTGTTGTGTTAGCAAATAGGTAGGAAATCTCCACGGCTTAGCCTATACTTTATTCTTCACACATGTGAATCCAATATAAGTCAAAGAGTTCTTCTCCATCTTGTTATTTTGCCATCGGGAACAGTGGCCTCTGAGGCTATCATAGCAGAAGAGGGGCCATTGGAGCCATGCCTGCTCCTGTCCCTGCTCTCCATCCATTAACAGGAGTCATGTGGCTCCAAACTGACTCCAAGGACACCTGTGAAATGTTGGGGAGAAAATGATTATTTGGGAGCATGAGCCACTCCTGCCATAGCTGGGTAGGTTTCTGCATCTGATCCCATGATCATATTTTCCCTCTTGTGTGCTTGGAAACCTGATCATCGGCTCAGGATTTCTAGAACCCTCCACACGGAAGTCTTTGGACAGATTTCACTAGTATCAACTGCAAGAGTCATAAATACCAGTACAATAACCTAGATGTTCCGAAATATTGCTTAAGAAGTCCCTTTCATGTCGCTGGAAAAAAAAAAATCTAATCCTCTGGCCACTGGGGATAAGAACTCCCAGTTCGGAACAGCATGCTTGACTAAGTCTGATTAATGAATTTCTGAAGTTATTTTTGTTGATCCTCCCACCCTTGACGCCATAATTTGCCTGTGGCAACATGCGTGTAGATTAATGAGGCTGTCAGCAGCCAGTGGAAAAGTATTCATTAGCTTAATTATCCACACCTTCACATTGAGGGCAACTCAGGGCTGTCAGGACACAGGAGAGCATCTGTGCTGGGGAAGGGCACCCACTCAGTGCTGCCCAACCAGGACAATCTTCCTTGCAGAGGCAACAAGAGGAACAGAGGAAATAAGTGAATGCACATGGGACAAAATGACAAGATACAGTGTGATTACGCAATGGCACACTGAATGTGCATGCGTTGATTAAGCACCTAGTATGGGGAATCCTGAGTAAGGAGGCACTGACTATGCTTCTAGGCTGCATTGTCCTCATGCACAGGACAAGCCCCCAACTTGAGGACCAATCCATCCTAAGTCAATGAGAATGGAATGTATGGACCTTCAAAGTCAAGAAGGCCAAACAGTAAAGCACAAAGTCTATTCTGGACCTGGGTAATTTTATTGGTCAGTTGTGGTCAGCTCCCACTTTGGACATAGGACTTAGGACACAGAACCTTCCCAGTATGCCCAGGAGCCATGCTTTGCCTCCAACATTCCCTACTTAGCACACCAAAGAGCTACTTCTGCGCCCAAGCCCAAGGGGGAAGTTTCTCCTGCTTCTTCATGCTGTGTCTCTCCCACAGAGATCTCCGCCTGTTGCTTCTCCCAGTCTCTCCATTGCTATGCTCCACCAACTAGGACCCATTTCTTGCTTATCATTCCAGATATGGAGCTTTCACCTTGGCCTTCTCCCCACAGTGGCTTATAGAGCCCCATGCTGGACGCTATGCAGGACAGAGATAGTTCTATGGGAGTTCCTGGCTCTTAGGAGGTAAGACTCATCCATGGAGCTGATCATTAGAGGGAAGAAAGCTTCAGCATCCTGTAACAAATCAGTCTCTCACAAACTTACTTGGTCCTAAGGGTGACCTTCTAAAGATACAACTTCCAAGGTTCTACCCATGAAGATTCTAATTCAGAAAATCTGAGGTGAGACCCAAACATTTTCCTAAGCACCTAGGAGACCCTTATCATGAGACAAGTTTGTGAAACACTAGTAAATGATTATATCAGGAGTAGTGACTATTGATTAAATGTTCAGAAGCCAATTAAGGTACTAAGAAATTTATGTATATTGACTCATGCAATCACCACAACAAACTTTTCCAGACAGGTACTAACTTTCCATTCTACTAACAAGAACACCCAGCTCCGGATACATTGACTAATTGCTCAAAATCATACATTTAGTAAGTGGCACAGTTAAGATTCAAAACTTCATCTCCTTGGTTCCTGGCCCACATTAACTAAAATAATCTTTTTCTAGAGGCTAAATGTTGGTGTAGACCAGCAATCTCTGAGCTTCTTTTGACAGAGCACACTATCTACAATAAAATTCCAAGCATGGACCTTCAATGTATGTGTGTATATTTTTAATTTATATATATATACTATTTTTCTATTATCAGTATTATAAAATATACATTAAAATGGCTATTTAAAGGGTTGAAATCAAGTTGAAGTAAACAATTTTAGTCTTTTTATTATTATATTTTTGCTTTCAAAAAATTACTGATATAATAAAAATACCTTTAGTGAGACCAATATAATTTTGAATAGGCTTTTCTAAATTTTTCAACCTCGGATTACTCTGTATGACATAGTGATTAACAATTTGGTCCTAAATTCAGTTTGTTCTGACACTTGCTTTCAGTGCCTGTCATTGCTAGAAAAGATGCCTCACAAAGATGCATAAATTCAAATGAAAGAAATGCAGCATTGTTACCTTACTTGGTCATAATGCTTGTTTTTCAATTCTATCTACCAGTTATGCAAAGATTCTTGGTGAAATTTGTCTAGTATATTTCCAAGCTCCCTGATAACAATCCATTTTCCCCACAATTTATTGAAATTTAAAAAAAACTCATTCAACATCAATAATATTTGAAAACCTAGAACAGGCTGGGATATTCTGTTTCAGTCTTTCCAGGAATAGAGATCTCTGTTATCTACATCATTTTTAACAGTGTTAACACTGGAAATGTTTCAGAGCATCAGTGCTCAAACGTGTCTTCAGGAGAAAGGTGTTGTTTTTTTCTTTGTGTTCAAGAATAATATATATACAAGAAAATGTACATATCACAAGTGTACAGATCAGTGTGGTTGTGTGTAACTGAGCACATCCAGTTAAAGACAAAAAAGAAACAGAATATTATATGCAGCCACATTTTCAAAAGCCCCTTTGTGGCTCTTCCAGTTATTTCCATCTTCCCAAAGGTAACCGTTATCCCAGCTTTCAGATTCGTTTGGCCTGTCTGGTTTTTTAAAAACTTCATGTAAAAAGAATCCTACAGAAGACACCTTTTTGTGTGTCTGGCTCATTTTGCTCCAAATTTGATTTGTGAGATTCATGTCTATCACTGAAGTTGTCACGATCGCTTATTCTCATTGCCTGGAGTATTGTCTTGTGTGAATACACAACAATGGGTTTATCACTTTTGCTTTTGATGGGCATTTGGATAAATTCCAGCGAATACTAGCAACAGTGTTGCTGTACGCATTTCCATGCCTGTCTTTTGGACAACATGTTTGCGTTTCCATCAGGTATATCCCTAGAGTGGAACTGCTGGGTCACTGGGTTTGCTTATGTTCTGCTTTTCAGATACTGCCCAATAGCTGCCAGACTGGTTCCATCCTTTTACACTCCCACCACTGGGGGAATTCTGGGTGCTCCCCATTCTCGCCTCCTCTTGGTATTGTCTGTCTTTTTTTCATTTTAGCCATTTTGGTGCATGTATGATGGTATCTCATTGTGGTTTACCTGTTCCTTTGAAAGGCAGTTACTGTCTCATTATTAAGTTGTGACTTTCACCTTTAGGGAACAACTTAATTGCAGGTTTGTGGTTTTTTCCCCCAATGTATCTGCTATAGCTTATTTCTGACAGCCACTTGTCAGCCTGGAAAAGATCAAATAATTTCAACCCTTGATTTTATTCACTCACTATTTCAAATACTTGGCCAGGAGACAATAAGGGAATCCCTATTGGAATAAAGTATTTCCAGGCATACTCCCTATCTAATTACTTAGTATTATAAAGATTCTGCCATGTTTTAAAGTTCCTGGCTTTGTATAATGATCCACAACAGGGAGATCCTACTATGTTCTGTGATTTTGTGGCTTTAACTTCCTGGCTTGAAGAGCTTACTATGGACAATGCAGCAAATAAATTTCACATAAGGTAATAGCCCATGAAATGTGTCTATTTTTTTTCATCCAGTCAACATAAATACCCAAAACATTGCTTTTGATAAGAAACTCAATTATTGTTGAGAATGTAACTTTTTCTGGTACATCTTCCCTTTAAGAGCCCACAAGGAAGGGTCCTTTAATGTATTTCATTATTGAAATGAACAGTCCAGAAACAGCATAAGCTGAAATGTGTTGGAAATATCTGTGCTTTCCAGTAATTGCATAGCAAATCTCTCACACTTGAATTATTTGTTTAATGTTCCTTCAACTTTTCAGCCGCAGATGCTGTGCATCTTCCAACAATATTTAATGACCAAGGAGCCCCTATGAATATGTCACTACATCGTGTTCAAATATTTCTTTAGCCATTATTACAGGAGCAAGAGGAGCAAGTGTTTGACCAATGGATTACAGCTTCTCACTTTCCCTCTGAAATAACAAATTCGAATTTATCAAATTTCACCAAAATGTGTAAAAGGCTGGATTTAGCATATCATGGCTTTAAACAGTTGGGGGGGAAAAGTCTAAATGTCTTGCTAATTGCAATGGCTTCACACCCTCATCAGTTATGTCAAGACACAAGGAGAGACTCATCATTAACTGCAATAGATGAAAGACCATATTTCTAAGAGTTTTCTTAATAATTTTTGAGTCTTTTCACCCATGCTGTGATGGATGTGATTGACCTGCCATTATTTTTATCCAGGCGTTCTCCGACAAACATCGAGCCCTAGAACTTGTAGAAGTAGCAGCCTAGCCATTCTCCTGCCCCCCCTCCTTGGGTTTGCCTCATTACTATGATCTTCAGCTCACAGTTCCTTCATGGAATCACTTAAACAACTTGGCCATTTTGTGAGGATTAGTTAAATCGAAATGAGGTAGCATGAGCTGTAAATTCATTGAATGGACCGATAGACACAAATCAACTAACTGCTTATAGGAGCCATACAAATTTCTGTTTCAGGAAGGTTCTCCTCACACTGAAGTGTTCCTTTGAATAAAGAGTGCTTCTCTGCACTTCCCTGTGGCAGTATCCAATGTCAGAGCTCTAAAGTCTTCTGGAAAGCATCTTGCCAGCCTCTTCATCTAACAGGTAGGGAGCTGGAGGCACCCAGAGGAAGAGGGGAGGCCAGGTAGCCTCATGGGTTGGTATGCAGGCCCTGGTGATAGGAAACGTAGGTTCACTTCTTCTCTGTGTACCCTGGAGCAAATTATTTTACCTCTCTAAGCCTGTGTCACCAACTGTATACCTAACCCTGATGAAGGCTACTGTATGTAAATTAAATGTCCATAAACCTGGCTTTAAAAGGCAAAGAGGGAGGCAAGGAAGAAGGCAGGCCGGCAAGCCTCAATGCATAGACCTGAAATTAAATACAGATTCTCAAATAAGCCTAAAGGCTTCCAGGGAGTAATATTTTGTCTGTGGTCTGGCATGTGTAACACAATGTCAGGAGCATAGTAGACACCTAAAATTATTACTGATCATGGTGGATCAAATGGTAGCCCCAAAAGATATGTTCTTATCCAAATCCCTAGAACCTATGACTATGATCTTATTGGGAAAAGGGTCTTTGCACATGTAAATTAAGGATATTGAGTTGAGAACATCCTGGATTATCCAGATGGACCCTAAATCCAATGACCAGTGTCCTTGTAAGAGACAAAAGAGAAGATTAGGAACACAGAGGTCATGTGAAGGTCATGTGAAGAAGAAGGTCAGAAGCAGAGACTGGAATGAAATAGCCACAAGCCAAGGAATGCCAAGAGCTACCAGGGCCACTAGAAGTTCAAGAAGACGCAAGGAGGGATTCTCCTCTCCAGTCTTTGGAATGAGTATGACTCTCCCAACATTTTGATTTTGAACTTCTGGTCTCCAAAACTGTAAGAGAATGCATTTCTGTTGTTTTAAGCCACCAAATGTGTGGTAATATTTTACCTCAGAAACTAATATACTGATCCTCTTGGCTTCCCATAATCATGGAGCTTGTTATTACTCAATACAGTGACTTCCAAACTTCAGTTCTGCAGAGCCGTCCGTGGCCCTCATGATACATTAATAAGTATGGCATCTATTTTGTATGTGGAGATACGTTTAAATTTCTTATAACTAAAATATTCTTCAGCTTAAAAAAATTTTTTAAATTTGATCAGCCAACCGCAAACCTTGTCCAAGTCTACATGTCAATGCTGAAGATCAGAGATCCAAGTTCTCTTGGAACCAAGAGACAGAGCCATAGTCAAGTCTGCCATCTTCCTCCTGATGCAGGGCTCTGCCTGGACACCCAAAGAGCCACAATAAACAACTGCCCTTGGAAAAGAAAGTGGAAAACATGAGCAGCGCTCCCATTATAGTCAAAGACAATACAATATGCCTTTGATTATCAGTACTGTCACTCAACACTCAACTAGAGGGTCCAAAGGAAGAAAATGGGAGAGAAAGAATTCAGGTAGTGGGGGGAGGGATCCTGACTGAGTACAGGAAATTTAAGGAAAACACCCGTGCTATACATACCCATGAAGGGAGAACATTCTCCCTCCAGGGTCAGAGCCGTCAGCATAGTCTGTGTCACCTTGGAGTCAAACAAAAGTGAATTCCACCTACCATCCTATCACTTCAATCTGCACGACTTTGAGCAAAATTAACTTCTCTGAATCTCAGTATCCTGAGTAAATGGGAAAAATCCCTACCTTGCAGGGTGGTTGTAGGACTTAAATGAGATGATATAGCCCCGCAATTCTGACCCAGACTCTGTAGCTAGGCTAGTAGACTCTCGCCTCAATGGTATTAGCTGTAGACTTTGGGCAATTACCTCTCTGTGCCTCAGTGTCCTTACCTGTAAAATGAGGATCATGCCACTTGCCTTCAAGGGTCAGTATGAAGGTTAGAATAAGTTAATAGTTATAAAGTATTTAAGTAGTGCCTGGCAGGTTAGTGTTATACAAGCATTCGTTAAATTAAAAACCAATATGAAAATATACCTAAGGGAAGGGTGACAGGGAGGTGGGGGCTACAGAGAAAGTGGGAGGTGCAGTGTCTGTCCTGGCCCAGAGCAGGAGGGCACTGCTGTTTTCCACACCTGTCAAAGGAAGGTTTGCACACATGCCCTCCTCCCTGGCCCTCGATTCCCTTCCCTGTGAATAATGCCGATGCCTGCCAGACTCAGGGCTCCTGGTGGAAAAAAAACACCGTGGGGAACACTGTCTGCAACCAGGATGAGAAAAAATATCTTGAGTGGATCCCTTATTCACAACCATCCTCCTTTTCTGAAAGCAGCCTCCTGCCTGTGTGGGGCCGCCAAGCCCTGCCGGGTGGGTGTCTGTGCCCACTGACTCACCCGTGTCCTGCCTATTATCTTAGTTAGCCAAGTTTGTCATTTTCCAGCAGTGTGACTCACCCCTGGAAAGGGAAACAGAGAGCCTGGAGAGAGGAGCCTCTCATCAAACCCTCACAGTCCCTCCTTTGGGAGTGAAATCTTTCCCTTTGAACTTCCATCAGAGCACCTGAAAAAGGGGGCATGGTGGTCGAGGGGTGTTCGGCCTCTTGCAAGGGCTGCTGGGCAGATACTGCCAGACTCTGGGCGGGGGCTAGGCAGCCTCAAAGAATTCTGGGAACTCTGCTCCCATTCTCCGACCAGCCTGCTGTGTCTTCCCAGAGGGTGTGTCCTCCCATCATGCTGGACTGGGCCCTTCAACAGCCCAGCTCAAAAAGCTCTCTACCGGGCTCCTAAAGAGGCCCCTTCCTCCAGAACAGCCAAGGTGGGAAAGCAGGGAGACCATCCCTCGCGCCAAAGCGAGCATGCCCTCGCTTTGCCTACCCCGGGCTTGATAATAACAGCCACTCTTATTCACCCGTGTCAGGCGCGGGTGCTGTGCTGGCTCCCCCCATGAACAAACCAGCTCGGCTTCCCCGGGGCTGATGAACCCCTATGCATTCCAACCTCTCACCACCCCTCAAGCACGTCAGGCCTGTGTTTTTGTAGCAAGCTTTTGCCGAAGGCAGAGGACAGAGCAAGGATTCTGGAACTCCCATTCCTGGTTTTGAATCCTGGGTCGACCACACACTAATTATGGGACTTTGGACAACTCGTTTAATGTCTCTAGGCATCAATCTGCTGATCTGGAAAAAAATGGGGATAATAATATCCACCTCACAGAGTTATTATAAGAATTCAAGGAGTTCATATTCATAAAACACTTAAAACAGTGTTTGCCATATGGTGTTACAGAAATCACGTTATGTAAAGAAAAGGAAAGTTCAGAAGCTGCCTGATTTTCTATGTCAGGCCGCCCAGCTTTGTCTGCAAAGTGCCAGATGCAAGGGCACCTGGGTGACTCCGTCGGCTGGGCGTCTGCCTCTGGCTCAGGTCATGATCCCAGGGTCCAGGGATGGAGCCCCACATTGGGCTCCCTGCTCAGCAAGGAGTCTGTTTCTCCCTCTCCCTCAGCCTCTCCCCCTACTTATGCTGTCTCTGTCTTTCTGTCTCTCCAATAGATAAATAAAATCTTAAAAAAATTAAAAAAACCCAAAGTGCCAGGTAGTAAATGTTTTTGGCTTCACCGCTCATATGGCTTTTTCACGTCCAGTCTGAGAGAACATGAAGCTGATACCCTCCTTCCTCTCCCCCTGCCCCTCAGGGCAGCCATCACCAAGGCTCCATGTCCCAGCCGGTGGTCCCACAAAATGAAAGAGAACTCACAGCCTGGCCTAGCAGGATCTGGGGGGGGGGGGGGGGGGGGGAGAGGGGGGGGGGGGGGGGGGTGCGTGAGAAGGCAGCTCTCTCTGGAGTCTGCTCCAAGTTATGCAAACTGCCTTGGTTTGTTTCTTTCCATTGTCATACACCATCCCCGATCCCTCTACCAAGCCAGCTGCCATTCTTCCAATCTGTGCACCCCGTTCTCTAAGCCCACACGCAGAACTGACCACGACTCTCAGACAGAACTAACTTTCAGCACAACGGGACCACCTGCGGGAATGCGCCCAGGGGTCACATCAGTTGTGTGTGGGGAGAGGGAGGTCAGATCATACCGTTGATACAGACGGCGTTTCCTGTGGCTTGAAACCCTGCAGTGTGCATCACCATGCTTGTGCCGAGCCCCCCTTCTTGAGCAGTTTCTGATCACTGGCTTTTCACAAAGACCAAGAAGCCCTGTGACATTTCCTCCTTAGGCTGCCATGCCCCTTGATGCTGTCACCCAGCCAGGGAGAACAGGACAACCCGGCGGGGGGCGGGGGTAGCTGTCAGAAAGCATTGCAAATATCCACAGTTCTGTGTCTCTCTCCCACGTTCTTGGAGGGATTCTGAGAAATGACAGTTCAGGGGGAGCTGTGGTTATGGGGACTGTTCTTTCCAAGCTGAAAATCAGGATACAGATTTTTTTTTTTAAATGTTACACTGCTTCCGTGTGGGGCACACCGAGGGATTCTCTTGGAGGCTGATATTGAACTAGAATACTGGCAAGTCCTTTGAATCAGAAGGAAAGCACTCTTGGCCCCGGAGTTCCCAAGGCAATCCGGAGAGCATGGTTTTAACAGATCTTGCTGTCCAGGACCTCGGGGAAGAAAGGGTTCTTAACTGTCACCATAAGTGCTGTAGGGGCAGTGAAAGACCCCACTTGCTGGGTGCTATCCAGGTAAGGAGCAAAGATATTGGCCTTGGGGGTCAAGCAGGCCTGCGTTCAAATCATGGTTCGACATTTAGCTATCATGTGAACCTCGGGCGTGTCCCTAAACTTCATTTGAGTTCCACTGGGATGATGGCGCCTACTTTGAAGACTTGGGGTGAGGATCACATGGTGAAACTCTATAAACCCCAAACTCTTAGGAGGTGTTGGAGCTAGAAGTGCCCCTGCTCACTTCTCCCTCTAGATGCCAGGTGCTTCTCTCACAAAGTACTGGGTACTTCTGCTAGTGACTAGGTACTTCTCCCACAAAGTACTGGGCACTTCTGCTGGGACTAGGAACTTCTAGAACCCACAGGGTATTGGGTACTTCTGCTAGGGATTAGGTACTTCTCCCACAAGGTACTGGGTACTTCAAGTAGGTACCAGCTACTTCTCTCACTAGGTTCTTATTCCTACTAGATAATAGATAGAAGAAACTATAGAGAAAAGATATTCACTTTATTTAAATGTTCTGCAACAATCTTTAGAACGGAGACTATCTCAGAGCAGTGGTTCCTATGACATATTAGAAGATAGATGTGCAATGATATCCATATTTTAGATATGGGGAGCTTTTTAAAAAAAATCCCAGTGCCTGGGCCCACCTCCAGGGATTCTGGTCCAGGTGGTCGGGGTGACTATGATCTGCAGCTGGGCTTGGGGACACAGACCCAGCACCTGCTACCATCCACCAAAGGGACCCCACCCATACAATATGCCCAGATCAGAGTGCTGATGTCCTTGGGGCTCTCCCACAGGCACCAAGACTTAGAAGTTCTGGCCTTGAAGGCCCGGCACCATGGCCACCATGTGACATTCCACCCTTTTCTTTTCTTTTTTTTTAGTATTTTATGTATTTATTTGACAGACAGAGATAGTGAGAGAGGGAACACAAGCAGGGGTAGTGGGACAGGGAGAAGCAGGTTACCCACTGAGCAGGGAGCCCGGTGTGGGGCTCGGCCCCAGGATCATTCGTCGTTAAGCCGAAGGCAGATGCTTAACGACGGATCCACCCAGGTGCCTCCACCTTTTTCTTGAGAAAAATATGGATGTGACAAAGTCTATCTAGGAGAACACAGCACCCCAAGGCTAGGGCTACTCCTTTCCTATGAGATAATTTATAGATATTACAATAAAGAGAAGGGAATGAAAGATGAGGTGTTCTTCAAAGTCTCTATATCTTGTTGTAAATCATGAGATTGTTTTCCCCATGCCTGCTACTCCATAATAAACCCATTAGAGATCAGAGGAAGCCTGGCTCCCAGGGCCCCCAGTGTGAAAGAAGAAATAGCAATTGGATGTCACTGTTGTCAAAGTATAAACGTGTCAGACATAAAAGAGAAAGACGGGTCACCTTGACCCTAGACAAACAGTGACCAGGTTATGCCTTAAGTCCTTGACCATGACGGAGCCCCCTCATTTCTCCTAAGGTGGGGGAGGGGTGAGAGTGGGGAAGCAGAGGGGGGGGGGTCTGCCCTGTCCAGATTTGTCCAGAAAGAAATCTCTGCAGCAGAGAACAGAGAACGCAATGCAGGAGATGCCTGAGAGTATCCCGATATTTTCTTGAGTGGAAGGGGTCTTGTCAAAAAATCCACTTGCTGACACATGTCTCTTGGAATTCTAAACCTTTCACACCTGGACTAGCTAGTTTTTAAAGTTCATTAAGAGTCTGACACAAAAAGGGAAACCACTGTTCTTTGGCCAACAATCTCCCCCAAACACCTGCAGGGAGAGAGAGGGCAGTTTAAAACATGAAAAAGTACAAGTGCAAGGAACCAGGTCAGAATGAAGCAAGCAACACAAAGGCTTGGAATGTTGACCCTGCTCAATATACAAATGTGACCCAACGAACACCAGCTCTTCCCAGTATCCCCAGTACGATGACATTTCTGCCCTTCCCATGGAAACATGAGTAGAGACAGAAAAGTTATGTCCCTAGCATTTCCACAGAGGACAAATATATATGTTCCTTCAATTTTACACATCTGTATCCAAGGCAAGAAGAGGGGGGAGCATCTGTGGAACAGTCCAGAAATCACACCAGCCCCGTAAAGCCAAGGCCAATCTCATTATTACTCTTCATGCAACCAACATTTATGTGCCCAGGTGTACAGTAGGTATTCCAAAAACCAAAAGGAAGTACAAAAAGGGATTGACCTCCACCAGTGCTGTAAAAATTCCTCAGACTTCATGATGACATTCTGCCAAGAAACAAGGCTGTCCTCTCTCTCAGACAGCCCTCAGCAGGCTTCAAACCACCTGAGTCTCAGCCTAGCCCTGCCCATCCCCCCTCTACCCCCAGCCTGGACTGTGACTTGAGCAAGTCACCCACATTCTCTGCACCCCAGTTCCTTGCCCACTAACATGATGGCAGTCACTCTACCTGCCTTGGAGGGTTGCTGGAAGATTCATGTATGGATAAAAGGAGCACAGTGGCCTGCGAGGCTATGCACACAGACAGGGTCTATACAGAATGGCATGGGAGGTGAGGAGGTGGAGATGTGCCCAAAGGACATTGACAACGATGAAGGGGAGGAGGAGGCTGCTTCTCATGGTGATGACTAGGATGACATGACAATGACCCTTATAGTCTCATACCACAGATTTTGTACACAGACTGAGCAGTGACTAGGTTGGAAAGGAAAAGATCTGATGATAGATCACTCTTTCTCCTCTTCCTACAAGCACACCTTGGTTTCGGGCATACCCCTAGACAAGGAGACTCATGCTATTGAGTTTGCTTTTGCAAATCATTTGCAGCATTTTCTTTTTGTGTACTTCAAGGATGAGTACTCCTTGGAAGTTGTCAAAAAATGCTCGGACAGGAACAGGTGGCAGTAACTACCATTGACACCTAAGGCTCCATGCAATAATGCTGGTATCCTGTCTCTCCGCCTGTGTTCACAGCAAGGCAGCACACATGGGATCTCTCACGTGCACCCAGTACTTCCTCGGGACCCATGGGAAAGGTGCAGCACACCTCCTTCTGTGATGCTCTCCCACGATGTTGTAACAATCTTTTCGAACCAGAGACCAGAGGAGGGAGGAAGGCGACTAATGTTTATTGAGTGCTAACTAGGTACTTTGCTTAATACTCACAATTATCCTATGCAATAAAAATCATTACCTTACTTTATAGATGAAACAACTCCAGGTCTCAAAGATAAAGTGATTTGTCCAAGATCACATTGCTAATAAACAATAGAGCTAGAGCTTGGGAAAAACCTGGCTCATAGTAAGAAATGCAGAGGAAAATATTCTGGAGAAAATACACCTTTAAGGAGTTTTTGGTCCAGTGAGGGGACAAACAGGTGCAACTAACATAAAATTCAAGGTAGAATGTGAAAAATGGACACATACATGTCATGGACTCTAGGTGCCAAAGGAAGGAACAATTCTGAGCCCAGGAACCAGAGAGTCTTTGAAGAACAGATGACATTTGGAAGGGACCATGAACGATGGGTAGGACCATAGTGGGAGGAGAATGGGGTGGGGAAGGGAAGGGCATCAAGAAGAAAGACGAGGCCTAGTGAAAGCCCAGGAATCTGAGAGCACCTGATGGGTTGCCGAGTCAGGAGGGTGGTGACCACATCACCTCCCTGCTCTTGTTCCTTTCCTTCCAGAGTAAGGTCCAGGCTTCTGGACAAGGCTCATCAGAACCTTCAGGAACTGGGCTTCCTACCAAGCCATGGATTGTCCTGGTGGTGTCAGTCTCCTGAACTCTCTACACCCTCTTTCACATCTAAGTCATTCTTGATGAGACATATTTCCAGTCCCAGTGGCCGGCCTTAATCACCCCTGAGTGCTAGACATGGTACCCTCACCCCAGGCGGAATTAGGCTCCCCTCGAAGAGGTTCTTGTAGACCCTCCATCTCCCATATTATGATGCTTATCAAACTGCATGGCACCCACCAGTGCGTGCCTGTCTATATCCACCATGAGGCTGTGAGCTCCATGAGAACAGAGGACTTACTGGGTCCCCCCAGAGAGGACCACAGCCCAGCGTGCAGGTCACAATAAGCAAATAAAATGGAACGCTTAACTGAATAAGTGAACCAACCAGGGAAGAAATGAGAAATGAAACAAGAAAGGAAACTGAGGGCCGGGTTTTGAGTTAGGGATGTGGGCAGGACCCAGAGGGCAGAGCGCACGTCCAGGCTATATTGCCGAAGTAGCCAAGAGCCGCCCTTGGGGGTTCGCAGCCCTCTCGGGGGTGCCAGAGGTGACAAGTCAGGGGCGGATGAGAAATTGCCATATGTACACTGGAACTTTTAAGAAATACGACACAAATAAGTGGAAGCATTGGCAAGGACACCCCTGGGAAACCGCCTATTATATGAGTCAGTCTCTGAGAAATCTCTACTAAGGGCCTGGCAGGACGTTTGCTGCCAGATCTATCATTGAAAACCTCAGAGGGCTCCTGGGAGCATGTGCATGATGCGCTGTGGGAATCTTGGGTCATAAAACTTTCACCCAGCTGCTCGACTGCCCGGCTGGGCAATTAAGGAGGATTCTTTCAAGCAGATCAAAAGGCTCCAAAGAGGTGATCTCAGGAAGCTTCCTGCCCTCCCTGTGAGGAAGGCAGGAGTCAGGCCTCATTATCCTCATTTTAGAGATGAGAAAAGTAGGTTCCCTGGAGACTAAGTCCCTTGCCTGAAGTCAAACAGGCAGCAAAGGGTGGAACCCAAAACAAGTGTCTCGGTCACCCTACTCCCAGAACACGGTTGCTGCATTCGTGGAAGATGGACAGCTTCTGAGACATCTCACACTTGGCGCTTAGAGGGTGACATGGGCCACAGGGGCCGTGCCAACTCAGCACACACAGATACTCACTGGCACACACAGTTACTTGGCATCTGCCACATGCAATATCAGATGTTTGACAGTTTTCTCACACTAGCATTTTCTAAAACCCGGGACCCCGATCTAACCATAACAACCCAGGTACTCCTGGATCGGCCAAGAGGCAGCCATCTCAGAGGACACCCACGATCATAGCAGCTGTCTTAGAGAACTTCTTCCCAAGTTCCTGGAGTCATACCTGGCTTCTAGTCCCAGTTCTGTCCCTGCTGTTCTCAGGACCTCAGCAAGGTCCTTAACCTAAGTCTCATCCCCACACCTATGAACTGGAGATCGCAGAAGACCTCTCTAACCAGGTAGTTGGGAGGATTCAGTGAGGTCAGGCATATAAAGAACATAGCCCAGAGCCCAGCATATCACTCAGTAAATGTTGGCAATTACTAATAGCATTGTTCCTATGAATGACTTGAGATCAGAAAGTAAATCGTTCTCTATCTGTTCATCATCTGGATATTAAGGACATAAGTCCAAATCTTAGTATTTGGCCAAAGCGCTCCCTTCTGGACCGAGGAAGTTCATTTTTACTCTTCAGGATCTCAACTACCTGCCATGTTTTAAATGAGAGGTGATTTAGAATTCTTCATGCAAAGCATACTTTGCATGTGAGAATATTCTAAGTCTCACGGAGGTGGATCCAGCTTATCATGGTTCAAAAAAATTCTCTCTGGAACTGGAGTCCTGCCTTGTACCTCCCTGGTCTTGCCATTGCTACTTAGTCATTAATGTGCCTGGCATCCAAGAAATTAAAGGCAACCACAAAAAGAGGCCCAAGGCTGGTGTGCTGGCATAAGGAGGCATGTGCTTCTGTAGTCCCTGGCTCCAATGGTGTCTCTGTTTGAGTCAGTTTTATAACGTCTTGTGACCTAGAAGACTATCTCTCTAAGTGAGCCCTGGTTGTTCAATGTGTTTGAGAAAACATGTCCTATTATTGGTTGTTATTCCCTTTGGATATTATGGTTATACTTCATACACACCAACCTCCTGTCCTTACCCCACCCGCCCATCCCATGGGCCACTGGTAGTGTGGTGACAGTCCCCATACACTCCTCTGCCTTCTTACTCCTAATCCTTACTTCTCTTAATCTGAGCTCTTTCTCTGCCATGGGAGGGCACTTGGCCCTCTCTCAGGGCAGGCCAGGGAGATAGAGCTTCCAGAAGTAACCCTCAACTAATACAGGACAAGAATTAGTAAGTAAATACCCCAATTGTCTCACCCCACAGTGGGGCAATTCTGAGATAAGCCAATACTGCCTCTTAAGGAGTCCCAGCACAACCAGGTTGCAGGTGCCCACAGTGGCAACAGACTCACTCATGCACCTTCACTGGTTTCCTCCTTTCCCTGGCTCACTCCTTCACCCCTAACGGAGCTTCCTCAGATCACCTCCAAATTAACTGCTGTCATCCAAATCCCTGCGTGGAGACTGCCTTGGAGGAACCCAAACAAAGACAAATTCTTCAATGAAAAATAGCTTTTACATTAAAATAACACAACTTATTTAACTATTACTACCATATCAAGTAGATGTTGGCACTGACGTATGATACGGAGCACATCCGAGAATAAAATCCCTGGCTACAGCATGGCGCCCTGTCTCCACAGAATCCTCTAATACCAGCTCCTCTAATATCAATGAGGTTAGGGCTCACCCTCTAGTCATATTAGTCCCCGCCATGGATGGGATCCCATGAGCCTTGGCCAGCTCGTGCTAAGCCCTCACCAGTAAATTAATTAGACTTCCCACGGCTGCCCTTTGACTCACTCAACGTCAACTTCCCACCATTCTCTTTCATCCTTCTCCATCCTTCTCCATGCATAAATACACTCTCCAGTCCTTTTCCTGCCCAATCCTCAGAAAGACTTCACTCAGCCAATGCAAGGTGTCTTCTCAATGGCCCTTGATTAGGCATTTTCTCCTGGTTGTATGCAGAACCCCATCAAAACGGCACCCTTCGCTCTACTCCACAGATGCTGCTCACAAGTCTCTCTTTTCCACCAAGACTTATTAAATTTGGCCTTGAGGTCTTGGTCCTTCTGAAGATTTCATAAACATTTGGAACTCATGACAATTTGAAACAAAATTATATCGTTGAATTTGCCATGCCCTGAAATGTTTTTTGGATTTTCACATGTGTCTTAGACTTCTATCTTGTGTGTTTCCGGTCAAGCCTTAAAATGGCTCCAGCCATCTGAGAGATCCAGAAGACTCAGTTAAACCTCTCCTGGATTGCTGACCCAGAAAAACTGGGAGGTACTAAATGGTGCAGTTTAAACCACTCAGTGTTGGGGAAACTTGTTGCACAGCAATAGATAACTAGTACACCCTCAAACAATGGTTTGTGCCTCACACTCAGAAAATGCCATCCTAAAGGAGCAGCATTAAGAACCCCTCCAATGGGGTAGGTGGGATAATGATGACAAGTAGGATAATTTGTGGGGAGAAGGGTTAGATGAGACACCAAAGACTTAGATTTTAGTTTCAGCTGTCCCAGGACCTACCAGCTGTTTTATTCAGTGAGATCATTTCCTCTTCTGTAAAATGGAATTAATGATACATGCCTTTCTTACATCACACTGTTATTATGAAACTAAAATTATAGAACCCATGTAAAAAGCTTTGTAATATGTGAGGTTATATACCAAGTGAGGGGTTATAATCATCAACATTATCATTATCATCTTTATTGCTGGCTGTTATAAGACAAAACCAACAAAAGTTTGAATCTCTCCGTCAAAGTCCAACCAAGGAAAACAGAAACCACTCTACATACTTGGGATAAGAGGAAATTAATGTGGGGAATGGGTTACACAGATGACACAGAGCTGAAAACCCACCAGGAAACAATGAGGCAACCTAGAAGTTAATAACAGCAGGAAGCCCCCACTGCCCTTTAGCTGGAAAGACAGAGGAGGAGGCAAAGTCATCAGAAACCAAGTCCTGAGGTCACCCTATAATGCTGGTGGGATCCAGAGTCAAGGAAGAAATGCAACCTCTGAAGGCAGAGGGGAGGAGAAATGCCCTGCTTTCTCCTTTCCTGATCCCCCCACTGCCCCCCATTGGCTGGAGCAAGCCAGAAACCAGCTGACATAGGAGTGACAAATGGACCTAGAGCCAACAAGCCCTGGGCCAAAGAAACCTTCTATTCATCCAGAAATGCAAATATATGCTAGAAATGGGAGTAACATAATGCAGAGACTCAAAATCCCAAAGACTCAGCTCCCAAAAGAGCATGGGAATTCTTCTGGTCCAAGCCCTCATTCTACAGGCAAGACTCCAAAGAAGAAAATGATATGACTTGACCAAGAATATGACGTTCTTGGATAGCTGAGAACCCAATCATTGGAATTCATAGCACTTTCCTCAGCCTGAAACTTTACAATGACCAACAGCAGAGGCCCTTCAGCTGAACGAAGGGGTGTGTTCCCATAGTTGATTTCTTTTTTTTTAATTTATTAAATTTATTTTTTTTGTTTGTTTAAACATATAATGTAACCCCACCACCCTCTCCCAACCCTCCTCCCCCCACCCCCCTCAGTTTGTTTTATGACATTAAGAGTCTCTTTTGGTCTGTCTCCCTCCCAATCCCATCTTGTTTCATTTATTCTTTTCCTACCCCCTTAGCCCCCACCCCCGTTGCATCTCCACTTCCTCATATCAGGGAGATCATGTGGTAGTTGTCTTTCTCCAGTTGACTTATTTCACTAAGCATAATACCCTCTAGTTCCATCCATGTCGTCGCAAATGGTAAGATTTCATTTCTTTTGATGGCTACATAGTATTCCAGTGTATATATATGCCACATCTTCTTTATCCATTCATCTGTTGATGGACATCTAGGTTCTTTCCATAACTTGGCTATTGTGGACATTGCTGCTATAAACATTCGGGTACACGTGCCCCTTCGGATCACCACGTTTGTATCTTTAGGGTAAATACCCAGTAGTGCAATTGCTGGGTCATAAGGTAGCTCTATTTTCAATTTTTTGAGGAACCTCCATGCTGTTTTCCAGAGTAGTCCCTCAACTCTATGGTCAACTAATCTTCGACAAAGCAGAAAAGAATACCCAATGGAAAAAAGACAGCCTCTTCAACAAATGGTGTTGGGAAAATTGGACAGCTGCATGCAGAAAAATGAAATTGGACCATTTCCTTACACCACACATGAAAATAGACTCAAAATGGATGAAGGACCTCAACGTGAGAAAGGAATCCATCAAAATCCTTTAGGAGAACACAGGCAGCAACCTCTTCGACCTCAACCGCAGCAACTTCTTCCTAGGAACAACGCCAAAGGCAAGGGAAGCAAGGGAAAAAATGAACTATTGGGACTTCATCAAGATCAAAAGCTTTTGCACAGCAAGGGAAACAGTCAACAAAACCAAAAGACAACTGACAGAATGGGAGAAGATATTTGCAAATGACATATCAGATAAAGGGCTAGTATCCAAAATCTATAAAGTAGCAAACTCAACACCCAAAGAACAAATAATCCAATCAAGAAATGGGCAAAGGACATGACCAGACATTTCTGCAAAGAAGACATCCAGATGGCCATAGTTGATTTCTAAGACAGTTGTATGGACCATAATAGACTTCATTTTCTCACAGAATCAAGGTTTTCTTGGCCGATTATGTTTCAGACTGGCTGTCAAATGCCTATTTTCCTAATGCCTAATTTACTATAAATTAATGTAAAATGTGAACAAAAGTCAGACAAATGCCTATTTTACTAATGCCTAATTTACTATAAATTAAAGTAAATGTGAACAAAAGTCAGACAAAGCACTCTTAGATGGTAGGGCGCTAGGGATCAGGAAGAGAGGAGAGAGCTGTTTTCTGTGAAATGAGCACTCCATTCTCAGGCTGCGGTGAGTTCATTCCCTTCCAGTTGGGCAGAGATTTCCTCAAACAGTTGTCAGGTTGCCCACACTTGATCTTCTGGTTTTCACATGCCACCTGCAGCTGTGAGCTCCAATTCCGGGAACCAACCACCCGAAAGAGAGGAACTACCCATCTAGCTGAAAATTAGAACAAGGGCAAAATTCCTGGGGACTTAAAATGAAATGCAACTTGGTAGCTAATGCAGAAATGGAAACTGAAATACATTTTCTGCTCTGCTCGTTGAAATGCAGAGATGTATTTCCTCAAACCTGGATACTACCTCCCAGTTGAAGAGGACAGGAAATCAAAGTCTGTACACATTCACATGCCAGTGCCCTTTGCTGTGAAGCTTCCCCACTCTGCAAAGGCGGAAGTCATTGTTCCCCATCCTTCACCCCCTTGCCCCGGCTCCTTGTTCCCTTCTCACTAGGTCAGGGCCACCATGTACGGCCACCCAGTGCATTGCGCAACTCAAAAGGTGCCATTTTCCACCAGTTGCAGTGTGAATAGTGCCCCCTGGAGTTGTGCGGTGCTACTATTGGAACAGAGCTTGCCAATTGCCTTGTATGGAGGCTGACACCTACAAAGCCATGAGCTCTTAGCTGGGTTGCAATCTCTTCTGTGTCTTGGGCACCTACAACAGTGCCCGGTACAGAGTAGCATCTCAATATGAACTCCCAGGGATTTAAGAAGCAACAAATTCAAGAAGAGAGTCAGCACCACTCTTAGACCAAAAAAGTAAAAAAAAAAAAAAAAGTAATTATTTGAAATGGGAACAAAATCCTAATTAGAGTATGCTTACTCTTTGAACTAACCTTAGACACTTTAAAGAATAAATAGAACACAGTGGTTAGGATCACTAGCTCCAGGGTCAGAAGGATCTGGGTTTGAATCCCAACTGCACAACTTACTAAACCATGCTAGGCACGTTCCCAAACCTCCCTAAGCCTTAATTCCCTCTCCTGTGAGGATCAATTGAGATCATGCCTTAGCACAGTGCCGACACACACTAATGGTCAATACATCTTACTTGTAATGATGAGGTATAATTTAATGGCCATTAATCAATACAACAATAATTTCAGAGGCAAATTTTTATTTATAACCCATTAATATTTATAACCCACAAGAGGAAATATGCCCAAGGCATAGCAGTTGCTAAATTAATGCTTACTGGATGGGGGAGAGGGAGAGAAGGAAAGAGTGGGTGGGGAGAGGGTACTGAGCTGGAAATCAGAAGAGATACAGCTTCTCATCTGCCATCACCGACACTGTGACTTTGAGTCACAGTGACTTTGAGTAAGTTCCTTTCTCAGTCTCAGTGTGCTCCTTTTTAATAATGGCATGAGATACAGTCTCAGGTCCCTTCTTCAGGACCCCGTCCCTACAGAGTTGCGCTCCTGCTCCTGATCATTTCTGCAGTGTTCCCTTATATCCTGCAGGTGGTGCTGCTGAGTTAAGAAGGAAACCTGTTTTTCTGCAGCCTGGTCCCCAGCTGCCAAGTTTCTGTGTTAACAGCAGACTGGGAATTAGGGAAATCACTTACTTGTTGCTGAAAATGCCTGAAGCAGTAAACGAGTCATTCCATTTCCTTTCTTGCACTTGGCCTTCTGGTGCCATGAAAGCACCGTGGGTGTGGAGAGGCAGCTGGTCCTGGATTCCAAGTCCAGTTTTACTACGTCCGGCCTGTGACTTTGGGCAAAGGCATTTGCCATTTCAGAGACCCTTCTGTAGTCTGCAAAATGAGGATAAGAATACCATCACCCCTGGAACGTTGGGGAAATTTATTAGAGTTAGTCAATTAAAGAGCACTGTATCTGGCACATAGTAGGTATTCCAAGAAATGCTAGTTTCTTTTCCTTGCCCACCTTTCATTCACGAGGGACCATGATCAGTGCTTGAGAAGAAATGAACAGGCTGCAGTGACAGAACGTAAGTAGGCAGCTTTCTGAAGGGGCTGCTGGAGGAGAGGACATGCCATGTGAGACAGGAAGGATGAGAGAGAAGGTGTCCTGGGCAAAAGAACCAGCAGATGAAAAGGCACTGCCCATCTCAACCAGCTTCCCCTTCCCCGTCCCTTACATTGACCTTCAATCCAGTGGCTTTGTCCTCAGAGCCCCAAGGCACACTCTAGAATAGCAATTACCTGCTCGGTTGTATGTTTTATGTACCCAGTCATGTCTCTTTGAGAACCAGGGGTGTATTTCATTCAACTCTGTCTCCCCAGAGCCTGAAACAACAAATGCCTTTATGAACAAATGAACCAATGGAGGGACCTCATTGATCTTTGTTCCAAGTCTCTCATTGCCTATATTTGCGTATATACACCTTGACCATTAGCTGCCACCCATCTTTGCATATCTTGCAGTTGGTACATAGCGGTTACTCAATACGTGCTTACTTTGTTGAACTCGAATTGCACTTTCATTTCGTGAGCACCTGCTGTGTGCCAGGCACTATGGTGAGCCCTGGAGATGTAAAGATGCATGGAGGGCCCCTTCTAGAAGAATAAAACTACAGGGGCACGTACTATATCCACATCTCATGACTGTGTGCTCTTCCACGAACACCCCACAAAACCCTGCAGGGTGGGGGCTATGATTGTACCTTTTCACAGATGGGGAAATTAAGGCCCTGGTAGGGGGACTTGCATAGGGTGGCAGATCCAGACAGAAGCCCAGGTGTCCGGAGCTAAAGCCCAAGCCAGTCACCACTTTGCTGGGTATATGTAGTTTAGACGTGGGTTCAGTTTGGGAGAACCAAGGTGTGGGGTCAACAGGTGGGCAAGAGTTCCCAGAGGACAGTAGGCGTGAACTGGACCTTGAAGGGGGGGAGGAGCTTTCCAGATAGGATCACAGTGGCATGGGGAAAGCACAGATGAGAGGGAGAAGGAACGTTCTAGACAGAGGGAAGATATAGAGCAGCCCGCAGAAAGACAGCAAGGAGGAACTGCCCCAGAGCCAGTCTGGGAAACACAGGCTGCTCCTCCTCTCTGGAAAGTCAAGAGCTAGGTCTAGAGCAGGCCAACTGGAAAAACCGGAGGCTCTAGAAGAACATTTTCTAGAGATAATTTTAACAAATAGGAACTTATAGTAGCTGATCTGTGTGACTTGTCTGCCTTTAGCCTGGGCAGTCAATATACCAAGGCCCTAAATGCTTATTCACCATTCACTGAACACCTGCTGTGTGCCACAGGAAGACCATCCAACACCACGTCCTCACCGCTATTCTCCAATCAGGAGACGCAGCTGAACTACTGAGTTTCGAACCTCTCCGGCTTGAATCTCAACTCCAGGACTCATGTTGCATTGCACAAGGTATCCCTCTGTGCTTAGCTTCCTCCTCTGTTCAGTGAGAATACCGATCACAGCACCCACATGAGACCATCGTCGTAAACGAGTTCGTGCCCGTAAAGGGCTGAGGACACAGCTCGGCAAAGAGTAAGCACGGAGTAAATGTTGGGCACTGCACGTGTGGGCTGCCACCGAGTATACACTCCATATGAGACCCCTACAAAGCACCAGGCTAGACGCAGAAGGTTTAGTGATGAGTAAGGTCAAGCCCAGCACTCCAGCGGGTCAGAGTCTAGAAGGAGCGAGGCTTACAAAAGAAGTGATCACAGCAGAGGGAACTAAATGCTCCATTAATGATAATGAAGAAATGAAGAAGGGCTAGTGTCTGTGTGGGATTTGTGGGTGCTGGGTACCAGGTAAGGCTAGCATACACTCTATCCTCTCCACCCAGAGCTTTAGGGAGACACCTTAGGGTTTAGGTTCTACTTAAGGAACCAAGGTCCCTCAGTAAGGTATGCTGCAGGCATCTTGATTCAAACCAGAGGCCACCCTTGTGACACAGTGTGCAGAGCTCTGCTGGCGGAGCAAAAAGGAACAAGCTCATCCCCGGGGCAGAGTGGGGAGGCCATGCAGAGGACGCGACATTTAAAAGCTCTGCCGTTTAAAGGATGCTGAGAAAGAGAAGGGTTTCCGGGCAGGCGAGGGGGCCTGTGATGCAGGGTCTAGCAGTGGAAATGGTGTGGTCATGTACAGAGAACCGTGAAAAGTTGTCTTGCCAGAAGCAGAGGGCAAGTGTGGGAGCTCCGGCTGGGAAGAGGCCTTGAACGTCAAGTACAGTGTTCAGACTTCTTGCTGCAAAAGCCAGAACTGTTGAAGTTTCTGCTGGGTGGGAGGGTGGTAGGTGCTGAGCAAAAGGAAGCAGTCCTCCCCCCTCCATTCCCCTGTATCCCCCACCCCCAGCCCCCAGGAATCTGGGCCAAGGCAGGATCCGCAGGCTTCTCATTAACGCACCCCATCAAGGAGCCTGTCCAGCCTCCACATGGTGCATGAATAATTCACAGTGACAGAGCGTGTTTGTGTGGGATGGCAGCCAAATGCCCCAGTGCTTCCTCTCTCGCTCGGCTGGCCAGCAAGCTCCCCCAGGGCCCACGGGGAGGAGTCGGAGGCCCAGGAGCACCCAGAGACTCCCTCCAACATGGCCTGCCCCTGGGGAGGCAGAGATTTCACGGTCCAGGAAGGCTGCAGAGAGCAACCACCCGTGGGCCCCCACCCCCGTCCTTAGTTCCCAGGGAAATCATGTTGAAGTCTAACCCCATGAAGGCCTGACGGGGCCTTGTGTGTTCTCAGCACATGTCTCAGAAACAGGCCAGAAAGGTCTGACATGGCTGAGGGCACAGGGCCGAGGGCAGGACCCAGCCATGCCGGGCAGGGTGGCAAAGGCATGGTATGCTGGGCTGCCCCCGGAGGCTGCGGGGGACCCGGCCCAGTTCCGTCACCAGCTGCTTCAGCAAGGGCAGTCACTGTGCCTTATCTCCCTCCCTGCCCACCAAGCGGGTCCCAGAGCACCCTTAAGCCTATGTACCATCCCCCCCTCCATGGCAAAAATTACATCAGTCTACCAAAGGTGGTCATCGCAGATGGGATTGCGATTCACAAGGGAAAAAAAGACGTTCGTCTCCATCCGTGCAGGCACAGATCTCCTAAAGCTCTTGGAATTTCGTAAGAAAGGGGTTGAAGGAGGTGTCTTTTGTTATGTTAAATGAGGTAACTGTTGGAAAGCCCCGAAGTCACCTAAGGCTGAGGGCTGGCTGCCAGGGTTGGAAACCTCAGCCCCACCCTCTGACCTCCCGAGGGGAGAATGGCCTGGAGGTTCAGTTCTGTGGCCAAGGGCCAATGATTGAATCAATTGTGCCTATATGATGAAGCCACCATAAAAACCCAAAAAAGAAGGGTGTAGGAGAGCTTCCAGATCAGTGAACCAGAACACTCGCCCTACGGATCTCTTCACCTGGCTGTTAATTCATATCCTTTAATATTCTTTGTGATAAACCAGCAATCTGGGAATAACCCGGTTTCCTGAGTTGCATGAGCTGCCCTAGCAGCCTTATCGAACCTGAGGAGGGGATTATGGGAAACTTTGGTTTCTAATCAGGCTGTCAGAGCCCAGGGACAAACCTGGACTTACGGCTGGCATCTCGAGCAGGAACAGTGTGTGGAGTCTGATGCGACCTCAGACGGACGTAGATAGTGCCAGAATTTAGATTCTAGGACAGCCTGGTGTTGCAGAGAATGGCTTGATGGTGTCGGAAAAGAACACACATCTAAACTGGCATCAGAATCATAGCAATGTAAGCAAAATAGTTTCCAATTTAAAATCTTCCTGTCATCCATACGGAAGTCACAAGTCACATTCAGCGACACGGAGACACCAAGTTTCATTAGATCTACTTTTGTACCTGAACCAAGCTGGTAAGATGTTGTGAATCCAAGTGCATATGGAAGCTCCTTCAGGATGAATAGAAAAATGCCTTTTGCTCAAATCTTGGCAGGAAAGGAAATGGTTAAATTGGATAAGGATCGCCATCTGGATTCCTAAGAGCTTCCAGAGTTTACCATCCCGGCTTGGATTTTACTAAACTCTTGCTGCAACTCTGAGTTCTATTGTTAAATATAATAACTTGTGTGGTTTTTTTTAAAGATTTTCTTTATTTATTTGTAAAAGAGAGTGAGAGAGAGCACAAGAGGGGAGAAGCAGACTCCCCATGGAGCTGGGAGCTCGAAACGGGACTCGATCCTGGGACTCTGGGATCATGACCTGAGCTGAAAGCAGTCGCTCAACCAACTGAGCCACCCAGGTGCCCTAAATATAATAACTTGTAATACTGAGCAGCAGAAATATTTGGCAGTAACTTACGCTTGCTCAGAAGCAAGCATGTGCGCGCGCGCGCGCGCACACACACACACACCGATTCTCATTATTCATGGTAATTACGTTCTATAAAGTTGCGACGAACACTGACTTAGTGAATGTCATATCACTGCTCATAGGGGAAATGAAAGGTTAGGGTCTGGGAGCCTCTGGCCACAACATTTTCATCCACCCATCAACACATAGCCTTGTTGTGTATGTGTTTCTGTTTAAGGACACCTTATTCAATACGTATTGTTGATTCATTAGCCCTGTATCTCCTGATCTGAATGTGGCTTATCTCACACGCCTGCTTTCTCCAGAAAAGCCACCTCACAGCCTCTGCACTCCCGAACACAGAGCTCAGGCACTGGCTTGGGACCCATTTTAAATGACGAGATCACGGGGCGGGGGGTGGGGGGGTAGAAAAGGGCACCAAGATGCTCAAAACAGGGTTCTGACAGGCTGCGCAAAGCACCCTGGTTTCCAGGACAAGAGCCGAAACACGAAGTCAGAGCAACATCCCTCCTGGAACGTGTCAGGTGAATCCGATTTCGTCACGGTTCTGCACGTGTCCTTGAATGGCTGAAGGGGCCATGAGTATTGACTGGGGGAGTTACAAGCAAATATTAGCCAGTGGGCAAATGGACAAATACAGAATCCACAAACAACGAGGTTCAACGGTGTGCACATGCGTGTATATACGCATATATTGCACGAACATATAATATCGCATGTGATACATACACATACATATCTATACATACGTGGGTGGTACATGTCTACGTCACACTTGACTTGGCTCCCTGGGGATGCTGGCCACTGGAGCTCCCTCCCCCAGCCTCCCCAGGGCCCTGCATGGGGCCAGGAACAGCTACAGCCGCGCTTGGCCGCTCGGGGACGGCAGAGCCAGAATATCTCTCAGAGCAGCGCTAACCCCACATCTCGTGCACTGAACCCTGAGCCAGAGCTTTCTCTGTGAACTCCTGCAAACAGCATACGCTGCCCTCTGCCCAAAAGTCATGCCCTCACGTGACCTCCTGGTTAGGGACAACTTGGGCCCGAATGCACACCCAGTCCCCTTGCCCTTAAAGCCTGACCTACCTGACTTCCGCAGGCAGCTGCTTGGGTATCCTGTGTGGTAATGAAATCCCTTGTATTGCCTGTCTCCTCACCTAGACTGCTGGACCCAAAAGGCAGAAATCCTGCCTTGGGCATCTTGATATTCCTAGTCCTTGGCACAGCTCTCCAAGACCAGGAGCTGTGGAGTTTCTTGAAACGTGGATGCCAGAAAGGGCAGGGACATTCAGCATCAGTCAGCCCAGGACACTCAAAGTGTGACCGAGCAGCAGTGGCAGCCTCACCTGGGAGCTTGTGAGAAATGCAGATTCCCTGACCCCTCCCCAGACCTTCAGAAAATGAATTTCTGGGATTTGGGGCCTGGGAACCTGTATTGTAACAAATTTTCTAGAATACTCTTATGCCTACTAAATTTTAGAAGCTCTGAGCCCCGCATCCCTTTGGAGACTTGGTGAAGGAACCTATTTCCCCAAAGTCATACATTTGGTTAAGGACATCCCATGGGGAAGAGTCCAGCAGGTGCCCTCTCTAAAGCCAGCCCTTCACAGAGACAAGCATGGTTCTCATTTTGGTTCTCATTCACGGGGCCTCTGTTCCCTGCTCTCTTGTTACTCTTCCTCCTCCTCCTTTATCTCTTTGTCTCTCTCTCCCTCTCTCCCTTTCTCCCTCCCCACTTCCCTGACCCTCCCTTCTCTCTCTCATTGAGCCGGGAGGGGGGCGGGGGGACACGACACGACACTAACTTCTATTCTCTGGGCATGTCACACAGAACACACCCTGCGTCCCCCCGCCAGCTCAGGTCAATCCAAAGAACACGTTCCTTGCAAGGGGATGTTTTCATGATGGTTGAAGAACGGGACAGGGAAATTAAAGCAGTCCACTCCGAGGGCAGGAGTTATCTTGAATCTCTTCCTTCATCCATTTGTCATCCCCCCC
>ML098715.1:0-49365 GCA_003697995.1 Taxidea taxus jeffersonii | reverse complement strand
CCCCCTCCCCACCTAGCCACCCCCTCCTTCAGCTGTGACAACAGAGCTTGTTTTTCTCTGCAGTGGGCTCTGGGTTATACATACAGGCAACTAGGTGAACGTTCTGGGAGGCCCGTTAGGGTTTCTCAGAATGAGTCATTTTTTCAAAAATAACAAAACCTCTCGACATCACTTGATTTCAGCATTCTTGCCAGGCTCTTGTAATCTCTTTTGCAATTGCATTCCAAGCACGCCTGACTTCTTTCTCAGGCCTGATGGCAAGCCCCCCCTCCACCCCACCCCGCAGGACTTTGCTGATAGACAAAGAACCCAAGCTCAAGATCAGCAGGTCCTGCCTCAAAGCACACTGAGGTTGCAGAAGATGGGATGAAAATGTCTGGAGGCTCCAGAGGGCAGCAGGCGACGGGGCACAGGGTCAGAGAGGCTGCCCAGGCTTTTGATCTACCGTGACTCACTGGAATCTGAGAAACCACCCTGCTACAGTGCCTTCACCATACTAAGTAGAACAGGCTAAGAACCCCAAGAGAGATGACTGCCTTGTTTTCTGACACGTCACAGCTGTACAAAGCACACTTCACCTCCATCGCCTCGTGCGCACATGAGGACAAGCGAAGCTCCTGGCGGCTTGGAGAAACAGAATGTCTTGCCCCAGTTCTCACCATGATGATGGTCAAGGCTTCTGGGGCCAGGCATCGTAGCAGTGGTAGCTCGAAGATAGACTTTTTATTTGCCCGTGCCAACAGGAGCGGTTGAGGAGAAACTGAGGCTCAGAAACGTTAACTAATTTGCTCAAGATCACACAGTGCACGTCAGCACTGAACGTGAACCCTAGTGTGAACATCTTCCTTGCTTATGTCTTCCAATGCATCCTAGGCAAATACTGCTCTCAAAGCCCTGTGCTCCTTTCTCTGCTGGAACTTAGCATCACAGATTTTTTTCTTTTTCTTTTTCCTTTTTTTTTTTCTTTTTTGGAGAGAGCACGTGTGAGTGGGGATGGGGGAGGAGGGGCCGAGAGAGAGAAAGAATCTTAGCCAGGCTCCACCTGCAGGACAGAGCCTGATGCAGGGCTCAATCTCACCACCCTGGATCATGACCTAAGTCAAAAGCAAAGTCGGACGCTTCACCGACTGAGCCACCCAGATCCCCCTTAGCATCAGGGATTTTCACTGACGCTTGAAGTATCTTTGTCCTGTGAGCACTTTAAAGCAAGGAGAACAACTTGCTCACTTCTTGTCACAGCTCCCTGGGTGACAGACACACACAACCACTGCTGGGTAAAGGCAGAGGTGAGCTCCACCTCTGGCCCTCAGACTGCAAACCTGGACATGTCCCCTCTACACACACTGCCACTCCCGTTCCAGAGCCATCAGAGCTTGTGGTCCCCAAGGAACTCCAGATCTAAATTTGACTGATGTATTTCCCAGCCGTGGTGAAGATACCTCACCCATCTAGGGTCCAGCTTTCTCATTTGTACAAACATGCTGCTGGGCAGGAGAAAGGCAAGAGGACCCCCTGGGCTCTCACAGATGAAGGTCCTGAAAGTATGTTGAGTTTTTTCAAGAAGCAAGAAGACAGGGTCTAACACACTGGTTGGTTGAATAATATTTTTTCGTAAAAAAAAAAGGTGGAGCCAAACTCCACGGAGTTTGTGACATCGGCCCAGTGATGTTCTTCACATTTACTTTTGTTGCTGTTAGATCTTGGCTCAAAGGAGAAGTGGAAACTCAGAAGTCTTAATGCTCTGAGACTAAAATCCTGTGTGAATCAGATATTTCAGGCCCACCCAGTATCACTATTGGTTTTTGCTTCCGCTTTGAGACGCATGCTAGATGTCACTTTCCTCCCGCCCACAGTCCCTTCCTGCCACCTCCATGCCCAGGCTGAGCTAGGCTGGTGACCCTTTGCCACGTTTAGCTCCCGGCACACATCACTTTTGCAGCGAAACTGCCAGCTTATGTACCTGCCAGGAGACGGTGCACCCACGTTTGTGTGTCTGTTCCTGGCTCCCTTCTGTGCCCGACGGCTCTTCATATCTCTGACGCTTAACCAGATGCCCGCAGACCCGCCCCTCAAGAAATGTTTGAGGCTCACACATCACCAATTCCATACTTCTGCAGCGTCCTTGGTTCTTCTCAGGGCACATCCAAATGCTTCGTCCTCGTGATAACCCTGAGAACTCACCAATGTTTCTCTCCTTATGCCCATTTTTTTAAAAAAGACCTTATTCATTTACTCGACAGAGAGAGAGAGAGAGGGAGAGGGAGCACAAGCAGGGGGAGTGGAAGAGGGAGAAGCAGGCTTCCTGCTGAGCAGGACACCCGATGCAGGGCTCAATCCCAGGACCTTGGGATCATGACCTGAGCCGAAGGCAGACACTTAACAAATTGAGCCACCCAGCGCCCCTCTCCTTATGCCCATTATTAAGATGAAGATGCCAAGACTCGCCATGTGGACTGACTTATCCACCACTGCACAGCCAGGAAGGGGTAGAGTCTATGCTCAAATCACAAAATCGCCGACAATGAGGTTTGGGGAAGACCTTGAAGGCCACCTAAAACAGAATTCTTAGAGCACCTGGGTGGCTCAGTCGGTTAAGCATCTGCCTTCGGCTCAGCTCATGATCCCAGACTCCTAGTATGAAGCCCCACATCAGACACCCTGCTTGGTGGGGAGCCCGCTTCTCTCTCTCCCGCTCCCCCTGCTTGTGCTCTCTCTCTCTTTCTCTCTGTGTCAAGTAAATAAATAAAATCTTTTAAAAAATAATTCTTTAAACTCTTTTTAGGCAGGGAAGCTTTGGGTTTTTTTTTTTCCTTCTTTCTGTAATGAAATCTTACTCAAAATCATAATATGACTAGGACCTGCTCTTGATGGAGGAAAAATAGAAAAATTGAACACACATCAGCTCAGCTACTCAGCCTACCCTCAAGAGGAAAGGAGAGGGGTTATGAGCACCATTGGAGACACCATGGGTCCAAATAAACATTCTAGAATGGCTAGATCTATGTTCAAATCCCATGTTCTTTCTTTCTTTCTTTTTTAAAGATGTTATTTATTTATGTGACAGACAGAGATCACAAGTAGGCAGAGAGGCAGACAGAGAGAGAGAGAGGAGGAGGAAGCAGGCTCCCCACTGAGCAAAGAGCCTGATGTGGGACTTAATCCCAGGACCCTGGGATCATGACCCCAGCCTAAGGCAGAGGCTTTAACCCACTGAGGCACCCAGGGGCCCCTCCCATGTTCCTTCAACTACAGCGCCCCACCTCCCTGAGGTTACCTCCCTCACTCAAAAGGTCCCTCTCGGCCATCTCTGTGTCAAGCCCTGTGCTAAATGCTATCATGGATGCCAACCAAATATGTTGGACCAAGGGTCCATGGACCCACTTTGGTCCCCAGTTCTACCGTTTCCTGGCTGAGAACCTTGGGAAAGTCAATCTGTCCCTGAGGCTTGGCTGCTCCATCTGCAAAATGGCCCCAAGGCTCACACGGAATCAGAGTCAGTTGCCCCACGAACATAGACACTCTGCAGGACTCGACACCAGCCCACACTCCCAAGGCACTGATGGCCTCTGCTCTCTCAGGGCTCTCCAAGGTCAAAGCTGCTAGAAGGGCCTGAGATCACTTTTGTGAGGCTGTCCCCTTTTTTACCTTAATCACTGTGCTTTAAACTTGCAGCAGCTTGCCTTGTCTCACAAGAGAGTTGGGTTTGCCTGTATGACCCCCTTTCTGTTCAAAACATTGATTTAAGGATGAAAAGGGGGCTGACAGGTTGACTTCATCTCGAATATCCAGGAAGCCAGGTGACAAAGGAGAAACAGGCAGCCAGCATGGTGCGTCCAGAGCTCAGGAGCCTGACAAGCAGAGAGCCTGGCAGAGTCCCCAGCGAGGAGGAGGTAGAGCTCAGGGAAAGTGCAGGGCGGGAGGACAGCCACCCTCTCTAGGCACCTGCTGCTCTCCCCACCTCTGGCCCCTGCCTCTCTGGAGGTGAGGACAGGTGCCTCCGCAGCACAATGTATTCTAGCAGGTAACTCTGTGTGTGTTGGAAGACTCCCAGATTCCCTGCAGGCCTCGAAGAGAAAAGGTAGAAGCTTCCAGGAGGGCCTTTTTGTCTCCTGCATCCCGTATCCTCGGCTTGATCTGAAAGCAGCAGCTTGCTGGCAGGGGCTGCTTCTGCAGGAGCCTCTGTTCCAATGTCAGAGCTCTGTCTTCTCTCTAATGACAGTAAAAATAGTCCTGTAACAGGTACACTGTGCACCCGTGCCTTCTGCTACATCACTCCACTGCCTTTTAAAACTCGTGTCTTGGGGGAAAAGAAGGGCAGGCAGGGGCCATTCCCTCCCTCCCCCACTGCCACAGAGCATGCAAGAAGGAGCACCTGGATTGGAACCTAAGTGTTGTCACTCTGACTCCAGCCCTCCTTCTAAAGGCCTTTCCTTCTAGAAACATCCAGTCACCTGAGCCCTTTAAGGGGGAGAGGGCTTACAATGCCCCTTGCCTTGCAGACTCCCCTGGTCAGCCAAAGGGCTCTGGCAGGCTTGAGGCCTCATTGCATGACAGCACTGCCCCCAGGGTATCAGAACAGCAGGGTTCAGCCAGCAGCACCCTTGCAAATTCTTGGCCTGGCCCTCCGGGCCTAGCCAGCTCACCCAGGTCTCTTGTCTTCTCTCTATGGCTGGGTCAAGGGAGGCAGGTTTCCCTGGGGCATTCACTGCCTTTCCCTTTCTCTCAGTCCTGGAGCCCTCAAACTGAGGCCAAGTTCAGAGGTTTTGGGCCAGAGTGGAAGGCACCTGATGCAAAGCAAGAGGCCAGGGTTCAGCATTAATCGAGGAGCTCTATAAACTCCTCCGTGCTTTCCTTCATATCATAGTGTTGGAGTGAGGTGGATGGCATATTTAGGACAAGCTCTCTCATCCTTGCTTCACCACAGAACCTGGAGCCAAAGAAGGCACTTCATTTTCCAAAGAGGAAGGCAGGGTACCAGAGAGGATAAGTGCTAGGCAGGGGTGTCAGCACATGCATCAAAGGAAATTGGAGCTCTATGACTCTGGCCCAGGACCAGGGACTCTCCGCTCTGAGCCTCAGTTCCCACCCTAGGACAATGTCACTTTTTAAAAAAAAGATTTTATTTATTTATTTGTCAGAGAGAGAGAGCGCACAAGCAGGAGGAATGTCAGGCAGAGGGAGAGGGAGAAGCAGACTCCCCACTGAGCAGGGAGCCTGATGCAGGACTCAATCCCAGGACTCCGGAATCATGACCTGAGCCGAAGGCAGATGCTTCAGTGACTGAGCCACCCAGGCGTCCCAGCAATGTCACTTTTAGGTCCCTTCTAGCTAACAATTTGCTCTACAAGGTATAAGGCCAGCCTTGGTTCCCTAGGGGAGAACAGAGTCTCACTGGAGGAGGCAGTGACCCTACATGAACAATTCTTCAGAGTCCTTCTTTAATGGAACAGAGACCAAGCTTTCATAGTCCCATTCCAAAGCCTTGAAATTCCTCATTATCAAAACAGGCATAGAAGACAGAGGAATAAAAACGATGGTGAGGGAAGGCAAGACAAGGGCAAGTATGGTACTTCTCAGTGCTTATTCCCACACTCCTGCTGACTTCCGTCTCAGGGGTTCAGAAGAAGCTGACTCTACCTCCCACTCCAGCAGTGGGACCTTGGGTAAGCCCATCTTTGGGGTCCATCCACCTGCAGTGACTGGTCCAAGAGACATCACTGAGTTCCTGGATCAAGCATTGCCTGAAGCACACATTCTAGACTTTTTATTTACATAAGCCAATAAATTCTCTTCATTAAGTAGAAGTCAGCTTGAACTAGGTTTCATGACTTTGAACCAAAAGATTCCTGACACTACCCCCTCTAGTTCTGAAACACGATATAATGCTTTAACTATTTATGGTAATAATGCTCCTTCCTAGGCCATGTCTCAGCTGCTATATTAGCCAGGTGAGTGCCACTTACTGCATTAAAGTCAGGTTGCCCCATAAAGTAGTGAGCTTCCCATCTCTGGAAGCATTCAAGCAGAGGCATTTTGAGTAAAGAATACTAGCAGGTGCTGAGTCTGTGCTAAGCACTCTACAGGCAGGATCTGGTTTACTTCTCACCACATGTGAGATACTCTGTGTATTATCCTGGTGTTCCAGTGTCCTACCGGTGGAGTCTTTGATTTATTTTCTGCTTCAACTCCACTCTCCTTTCAAGTGTCTTCCCCAGACAATCCCAACAGCCTCACAGCCAGTCTATCCCTCCAGTCCATCCCGTATCTCCTATCCATCATGCTCAGCCCAGCCCCACAGGGACCTGGGCAAAATGCAAACTGGCAATGTCTCTTGCTGCCCTGCAAACACCCTCAGCAGCTCCCCAGTGCCCCTGAGATAAGCTCTCAGTCTTCAGGTAATATACCGAAGTGGCTCCAGTAAGTCCTTACATGGAAACTGTCCTACCCACAGCAGATGACTTCCGTCTCTTCTTCCCCACCAGCTCATGGCACCACGGGAAGGCGCCTGACCCAAGGGCAGCCAATCAATGGCTGGAAAGGGGCCTACCAAGCAACCGCAGCATCATGAACAGAATGTTTGTGTCCCCCCAGAATTCAATACTGAAACCCTCACTGCTACTGTGATGGCATGTGGAGGTGGGCCTTGGCTGTCTTGCCCTTTTTGCCATGGGAGAACATAGCTATGAGCCAGAAAGCCCTTCCCAGATGCCAGATGCACTGCAGCCTTGACCCTAGACTTTCCAGCCTCTGAACTGAGAAATGCATGCTTGCTGTTGAAGCCACATAGTCTGGGGTATATTTGTTACAGCAGCTCGAACTGACAAAGACACCTGGCAGGAGTGCTTGGTCAGTGGAGATAAAGGTGAGCTCACAGATCCATCAGACCCTCCTGGTAGGAGTGAGGGTGGGGAATTCACGCTTCTCAAATACTCTGAGCACTTCCCCCCTCCTCTCCCAATCTCCCTGGCAGTTACATGGGGCCATCTGGCTACTTCTCATCGATGGATTGTGAAGCTAAGCATCAAGATTATTAAGAACCAGTGGGCCTCCTCTCTTCTCTTGTTGTGAGAGACTTTGGAAGCCACATGTTCCAGGGGACACTTTGTGTAAGCCACCGGGGTTTCAGGGTCTATCTGTTATCATAGCAGAGCCTAATCAATCCTAACCAATATATGCTCAAGAATTTGAACTGAAGACACACGTAGAGACTTGAACACAAGAGGATTTCATGTTAATGTCACAGCTCTAGGCTGGTAACCGATGAGTTTTGCTACTGTGCAGAAGAGATGATTCAGTTACAAAAAGAAGTTTCAGTCCTGAACGATTTTATGTTGTCAAAGTACCTTCCAACTGGGAAACCTGGGTGGCTTAGGCAGTTAAGCATCCGCCTTCGGCTCAGTTCATGATCCCGGAGTCCTGGGATTGAGTCCCACATCAGGCTCCCTGCTCAGTGAGGAATCTGCTTTTCCCTCTGTCTCTCCCCCTCCTCTTGCTCTCTCTCATTCTCTCTCTCTCTCTCAATAAATAAATAGAATCTAAAAACAAAAACAAAAACAAAATACAAAATAAAACAGAAAAAAACAATTCACCTTCCAACCTCCATGAGGTCTGGCTCTCCCAAGGATCTTGTTCATTCTGTGATGTTGGTTATGGTATATGCCTGGTTCCCCAAGAAACTTGGCCCTAGTTATGGAAGCTCTTTATTCCCACATGTATCCTCATAATTACCCCATTAGTTGAAGTTACCTGAACGCCTCTGCAACCCAAAGAGGCTGCCAACACACCAGACCTTTAAGATCTGGACCCTGCTGGATCCCCCAGGTCCCAACCCCAAGCACTAGCCACTTTTGCCAAAGTCACCCAGCCCTCTCATGCCTCTAGGCTTCATAGTTCTTGATTTAGACTTCCTGCTGCCTCCTCCGCTTATTAAAAGGCTGTTTTTCCTTCAAAACCCCTTTCAAAACACTCCTTTCATGAGGCTGCCATGGTTTCTCCATAGTACTCAAACACCAAGTTGTTCTGTTTCATTTTGTTTTTACCTGTAAGACAAGGATAGTAATAATTCTTACTGTATAAGGTGACTGAGAGAGCCAAAGGAAACAATGGGAGAGGAAAAACCCTTAGAAAAACGTAACAGACTGTGTCGACATAAATTGTACTATGACTGTTCTCCCCTGCAGGAGCATGTCTCATTCTGGCTGACCTTGTGGTTTGCTATGTGCCTTCCTCCTTTCCTTGCATCTATTAAGATGGTTTTGGTTGCATAAAGAAATTCTGCCTACCTCAAGCATCCTCCCTATAAAGAAAAATGCAAAGGAAACAAATAGATGGGGTAGCAGTTAAGAGGTGCGTCTGGTTACAAGTAGTGGAACCCACAGCAGAGCTGTTTAAAGCATAAAGGATTCTGAGCAAGAAGCCTAAAGGGAAGTTGCTGCCTGATGTCACTAAACAGGGCTGATATCTGTACAGCACTTGTAGCCTTTTCCTCATGCTTAGAAGGTTTCTGCCACAGCCCCGGCCATCGTGTCTACATCCCAATAGGAGGAAGGAGAAAGGAGAGAGATGTCACCGGCAAATGGACACTTGCAGCTCATTGGCTAAGCCACATGGCCACACCTAACCACAAGAAAGTCTGGGCAGGTGAGCTTTGAGCCTTCCACCTCCTAGAACAGAGAAAGCACAGCTGGGAGAGACTTGGGACATGTGTTGAGTGAACCAACCTAGAGTACCTACCCCAAGGAAGCCCTCAGAAAGAAGGAAAAGCTGAAGAGCCAGATGACAGGGGTCACTCAGCTCTTGCCCTGTTTAGTTCTTGTGTCACAATTTACTTTCCCAGTGTCCAGTTAACCAGTTTGAGACAAATGGCCACCCCTTGGCTGGGAGAATGCAGGAGACCTGACAAGAAAGACCCTAGTGTGGCATGCAAGCAGGGAAGTGGAGACCCCAAAAACAAAATGTTAGGGCTAGGCAGATGAAAACCAGTCCTCTCATGTTTCTCCTATCAGGGTGTGAGCTCCCCAGAGACAGTCCTCCGACTCTCTCATCTGTGAATATCCCAAATGATATGCTCAACAGATCCACCATGACTGGGGTGATTTTATTCTTCAGCCCAGCATGCCAGCTTGTTTTCTCCTCTCTATTTTGGTCTGTGTCATTGTTACCTCCGTCCTCATAGAGAGCTTGGGTCTTGGACAAACCAGGGGTGGAATTCCAGCTCCTCGAACCCTCTCTCTGTGCTTTGACTCAAGATACCTTCCATCTCTATGCCTCAGTGTTCCCATCTGCAAAAAGGAGGAATTAAACCAATCTCACGAGGTTGCTAGCAGAATTAAACAACATGGTGTGTTAAAGCCTTTAGCACAATGCTGGGCACAAAGTAGACGCTCCAGCATCGATGGCCCATTAGCATTTTTATGTAGGAATTTTAAACAGTAAGAGTGCAATGAATAATTCCCTATATCCAGTTCCCCAAAAATTCCTGTTTGGATTCCTACAGATTGCAAGTTTGATATTTGAGGAGAGAGCAAAGTTCTAATCTTTCTAGTTCATCCTAAAAATAGTTAGCTCTTCTCTGTACATTCTGTCAGCTCAGCAATTCCCATCTAAGGAACTGGGAGATTGTGAAAGGCAATCTTTCTAAACAGGGGTCAAATGTTTTTCTTTACCCCAGAGTAACTCACAGAAGATGCACATGAAGAGAAAGCTGGCCCAGGAGTACAGGGGTCTTTCCACCCAGGCTGGGGTCTGGGGTCTGGAGCCTCAAGGATGAAAGGCAAATGGTACATGAGTCATCCTAGGAAAAGGGGTGCTTTTCTCCTATTTCTTCATTCAACCATTCAAGTTATCTGAAATGTCAAGTAAATTGACATTTACTGAAAGCTGGCAGCTCAGACACTGGTAAATGCTGCAGAGACAGATGTAATTAGGTGTGCCTGCCCCTAGAGAGCTCATGATAAAGCTATTTGTTGAAAACTTCAAGCACTCAATAATAATAATATATAATAAATACTATTATTTTTATTGAGCATATATTAGGTGCCATCCACAGTTCTAAACCTTTACACCCATCATTTACTTTTTATCTTTGCCTTATTGTATGTAATTTTGTGCCATGACGTAATTACTTCATACCCATTCTGCTGATGAAAACAGAGGGGTATACCAAGAATGAAATAACTTATCTGGGCCCTTTGGAAACTATCTGGAAAGCTTTCCATCATCCCCCCACCCCCCAGTGTTGGGGGACATCCAACAGATGAAGGGTCAGCAGTTGTCATAGAAATAGCAAATGAACTTAAATCTAGTGCCACTTTGCTGCTGGCAAGCTCCTGACACTCCTGGACAACCTCTTCCCATGCTCAGTCTGCACTCTCCCTGAGAAGTTCTTCCCAACAACTTCTCTGTGTAGCTACAACCCATCCATCTTTAAAAGTCCAGCTCATCAAAAGAACTTTCCAGAATCCTCCCTCCATACCACCTAGCCAGGATCTCTTAAGCCTCTGTGCTGGTCCATCTCTGTTGACCTTTGAGTTGTGCCAAAAGTTTTGATGGGTTGCATTTTTGGCTTATTTGTCTCTATTTAATAAGTTTTCCTCCAAAGCAGAGACCATGCTTTAGTCAACTCTCTATCTCCAAGGCCTGGCATTCATGTGCGGATTAAAGGAGTAATGAACTCATAGTGCCTGGTTCATCACAAGCCTTGGTAGGTGCTCAGCAACCACAGACAGAATGGACTTGAATGTGGAAATTGACAAAATGGCAGTGCAAGGAGAAGGCCTTGCATCCCAGAGTGGAGGCCTACTGAAGAGATGTCAGCCGGTGCTTCGAGCAAGAATGGCCAACAAGTAAGACAACCAGACCTTCTAAGATTTAACAATTGGATCATCCTTGAATGTAACCAGCTCTGTCCTCTCAAGCAAGCTGCTGGATCTCCCAGTTGTCATCCAGAGTAGATGAAAAACAGAAGTCCTATTATTATCTTGTGCAATTTGGGGGGAAAACCACAGCTTCAACTCCTATGGCTTCCACACCCTCTTCTGTCATTCTCTCCCCATTTAACGTTTTCCTCCCATCCACAGGGAAAGCCAAATGTGTCTTACTTTCAAACTTATTTCATAAAAATCCCAGATTTACCAAGAGTATAAATCAGTTACAAGTAATGATTTACCTTTACCTGAAATCATTAATTTTCAGAGACTCAATACATAAGTTTGTTTTTTCCTGAACAGATGCCGGGTGCACTACGGGGTCAGCAGGCATTGGTGGAGTGAGAATGGATTATCTGGGGAGAAGTTGAATGGGGGAGAGCTAGTGAGAATCTAAAACCTGATTTTCCCCCAAAAACCATCTGCAGTGCCTCTAGAGTTGATTTCACAGAATATATGCCTTGAGCTGATCTGCCAGAAGTAAAGTGTCCCCATGATTAAAAGAGTTTAATCTACTCTGTCCTGCCTTTAGAGATCCTGATCATCATTTGATTATTCAAGACTGTAAGGAATCCAAAAGTAAAGCAGTTTCTTTCATTTTTATGTAACCTTATTATTATAGAATTTCTAAAAATAGGCTGTAGCATTCCTTTCCAGAGGAGGTAATCTTGAGAAAGACAATAAAGTGAAGTGGGTAAGAGCCTGGTGTCTGCGGCCAGACAGCCTGGGTCTGGATCCCAGCAATGCCCCTCACTCTCTGTGTGACATAAGCACGCTTCTCTACCCATGCTCTGTGCTTTCATTTCCTCATCTGGAAAATGTGGATGATAAGAGGACCTACCTCACTGGACAGGGTGGATGTGAGAACTAAAAGGACAGAAATATATACAATTCTTAGAATGGATCCTGTATATAGAAAGTGCTTAATAAATATCAATTATTTAGAATGTAAGGCTCCTATATTGTCCAACAGCATGAAGACATGGTTATTACTCAACTCAGAACATTCTTCTCATTTAGCTCCCATATTTCTGGGGAACAGTAAAATATAATCTAACTATACTAGGAAAAACCAGTTAAGAAAAATGGGGGATGAGGGAGACATGACCAGGTCTTGGTAGTGAACCATGAGGAGCCCCCAAACAGTGGAGGAGAGAATGGAAGTGGTCCAAGGCTCTAGGTCACTAGCACTGCCTGTGGACGGCGACCCGTGAGGGTCAAGCCCAGTCATACCCCACACACGCCGGGTGATCTGAGGCAAGAAAGGTCACTTCTCTGTGGGAATAAAACCAGCACCAAAATTTCAGAATTCTTGAGAGGATTCAATGAATAATTAGGTGAACAGTGAAGGGCTTCTAGCAAGTAATGCTTAGCCCTGATTATTCTAGTCCTACAATGGTGATGTCAATGTTTTTGCTTTTTGTTTAGTTTTGTTTTTTCTTGGAAACACACAACCTCACAGACAGTTATAAAAAGGTCCAGAGCAGCATCTTTATTTTGCTGACAGAGAAACAAGACCCAGGAAAAAAACAAACAAACAAACAAACAAAACGGTCCTTTTCTTCAGGGCACAGGGCAAGTGGGAGGTAAAGGGAAGGAGCAAACTTCCTTCCATGAGACACAGGAAAAAAAAAAAAAAAAAAAAATGGGTCACCTTTCCAGGCTGCACAGGCTCCAGGGGAGGAAGTCTCCAGAGAGAGGGGCGAGCGTGGCAGGAAGTAGGCACACATTCCCATTCCCGGAGAGCCGGGGAAATGGTCCCAAATCAAACAGTGTCCGCTGGGCCCTCGGCCACATGACGCATGGTTGATTTTGGTCCCGGTGGTGCAAGAATGCTGGCCGTGAGCAATGGAAAAGAATAACCACGATTCCCTCGTGCACCCTGCAGGGTTGCCCCTGAACAACGTTTACAGTCAACATCTCACCTGATTTTGTCCTCCTGTCAAATTCCTACACTATCCTTATTGTTAAAGACTTTCAAAGGGCACCTGGGTGGCTCAGTCAGTTAAGTGTCTGCCTTCAGCTCAGGTCATGATCTCGGGGTCCTGGGATTGAGCCCCGCGTCAGGCTCCCTGCTCAGCAGAAAGCCTGCTTCTCCCTCTGCCATTCTGCGTGGTTGTGCTCTCTCTCTCAAATAAATTTTTAAAAAATCTTAAAAAAAAAAAAAAAGACTTTCAGAGAAGGTAATGACAAGCTAGTAAGTAGCTCAGTGAGGACCCAAGTCCGTGATGCCTGACTCCAACCCCAGCTTCAGTGCGCCACCCGCCCCCATGTGCCAGAGCCCCGAGCTCTAATACTCAGATCTGACACAGACTTTACATTCTCACAGGTCACAGAATAATGCTCCTGTGCCATCTCTGCAACTCATGTCTCAGTCTCACTCCCTCTGAGGGACCTCCTCTGACCAACCTGTCCCCTGAGCCCTCCCCACTCCTCTGGACATGCCCTGATGGACACCTGTCAATCACCGGCTGGTTTTATCATTCCAATTCCAGTTTAGCTAGTGGCCCCGTGCACCTACTGTGTGCGAAGCTCCACGTTGGATGACTTCCACACTCCGTCTCACTTCATTCTTACAATCACGCGAGGGTGCAGGGCCTGTGGTCCCCGTTTTGCCAAGGAGAGACCAGAGGCTCCAAGGCCTGACAGGTGGTGCTGTATTTGTTTTCTCCTGTGGCCCTTAGACACTACACAAACTCAGCGGCCTACACGTCACAAATTTATTATCTTACAGTTTTGTAGATCAAAATCTGACCCGGGTGTCATGGGGCTAAATTCAAGGTGTCAGCAGAGCCTCAACCCTTCCTGGAGGCTCTAGGGGAGAATCCATTTCCTTGTCTTTTCCAGCTGCTCGGAGCCTTCCCATTCCTTGGCTCGTGACCCCTGCCTCCGTTTCCAAAGCCAGCCATGGCGGGTTGAGTGCCTCCTCACACTGCATCTCTCTGATCCTTCTTCTTCTGTCTTGACGATGCTTCCTCCAACCACAGCCAGGAGAGGTTTTTCACTTCTAAGAACTCCTATGGTTAGATTGGGCCCATCAGGATAATCCAGGATAATGTCCTCATCTCCAATTTCATCCTGTCTGCAGCGTCCCTTTTGCCTGGGACCACATCGCTAAGGAGCGCGGGAGCCCCGGTCCAGCCCACGCAGGCTCACCTCCATTAGTCATTCTCTCCCTGCTCTGTTCCAGCCTCCCTGAGACACCAAGTCAGCGAAGGTCATTCATGCAATTGAACAAATTCACTAATTAGCTGATTAATTAACTACTTTGTGTCTGACCAAGCCAGGCTATTCCACAGAATAATAAACACAGCAGATCAGTAGAAAGAGCACAGATTTTGCAGCTATAAGCGCTGGGTTCAAGTTCTGGTTTCCACCATGAGGACATGATCTTGGGAAAATTACATAACCTTTCTCAACCTCCATTTCTTCATCCGTAATGTACAGATGAGAATAGTAACCCTGTAGGGTTGTCCTGGGGATTTAAAGGAGAGAGTGCACAGTGCCTGATAGCCAGGACATGTGGAACAAGTAGGAGCTAGCATTACAGAGGCGACTCATGTCCCTGAAGGCCACGCCAGGAACGGAGCACAGGGAAGGGGAATCGTCCCTCCGGGTGTCAGGAGCCAACAAGAGAGAATTATGAAGTGCGGTGGTCAAGGAGAGCAGGAGCCTGGCCTTTCATTGGTTGGAAGATGTAGGAGCCTGGAATCTCACTGGACAAAGAGAATAGGGTTCAGGGGTCACCTCAGCCCCAGGGGAGCCTGTAGACCTGAGGAATATTTCCATTCGGCCCCGGATTCGAGGCTGTTCCTTTTCCATAGGCCTGAATGTTTAGAATCAGGGGAGCGGGTTATGGCCTCGGTTAGGTACCTGAGTCTCTGTTTCTGCATCCCTGAAACGGGGGTGATAGTGGCCTCATTCACGTTCTGTGAGGACGGCGTAGGTGAGCGACTGAAATCCTTGAGACAGGCCCCAAAGGTAGATAGTGTGATCCCCATTTTAGGGATGAGGAAACTGCACCTCAGACAAAAGCATGACTTCCATTAGCTGGCACAGCTGGTGGGGTCCCACCCGTGCTGTTGATCTGAGGACTTACAACAAGCAACACCCCGTGGGGTCCTTGGGCAAATTCTATAAGCCATCCTGTGTTTCTGATGTGGTGGTGGGGGTGCTGGGCTTGATAGTCAACGCTGTGGTCTCTTTCAATAGCCAGAGGGATCCTTAAATCTCTGTCACCCTTCCATTCCTCCAAAGGCTTCCCATTTCACTCAGAGGAAATCCAAAGCCACCCCAAGGGTCTCAGTGCCATACAAGACCAGCTTAGCTGCCTCCCTGGCCTCCTTTCCTGGGATCCATCCATGCACTCCCCACCTCGGGGCCTTTGCCCTTGCTGTCCCCTCTGCCCAGTGCACCCTCCCCCATACATCAGCAGGGACCCCCATCATCACCTCCTCCCAGTCTCTGCTCCAGGGTCACTTTCCCGGTGACACCCTCCACGACCACCCTTCTCTTTTTACCTCCTCATCCTGTTTAATTGCTCCCCTAAACAAGCACCCTGACCTGACCAATCAGGATGATGCATCACTTCTTTTCCTGTCTGTCTCTTTCCCCTAGAATATGAGCCCTCCCTGCTGGAGCCTCATTGCTGAGGGGGTGGGGATGGGGGCTGGGCAGGCACACAGCAGGTGTTCTATGCATATGTGCTACACAAGAGAATGATCTCCTGGGCTCCTTGGGCATCCCAGGCAGAGGGGTGGAGAAGGCAGAAGGCAGCAAGCTGAGCAGACTGGGGAGGGGAGAGGTTGGGGAGGCAGAGCCATTCTGAAGGAGGAACTGCCAGGGCTGCTGACAGCTGCTGGTGGGGGCCCCTAGCAGGCACAGCTGGGGGCAGATGCTTCTCTTCCCCCTTCTCCTCCCCAAAGTGCAAGAGCACCCCGGAGCCACTGAGAGAGGAGCCCTGCCCCAGAGCAGGCAAGAGAACTGAAAGCCGAACCTTGAATCTTCAGCGTTGAAGCAAACCCCCGAGTCTCTAGTTTGCTGACCCGCTGCTTTATTTAGGACCAAAAGGTAGAAGCAAGGAGGAGACTGGGAGTTCATCCCAAGAAAAGGCAACTCAGGCCTACCGAGTATGGGTGATAACAATAGGAGGGGTATCCACCCCGACGGATTTACGGAATTTACCCCAGATGGTGCAGATGAAGGGCATTTTTCAAAGGGACCACTTACGGATGGGGGCTGGGGGCCGAGGGTCCCCACCATCACACCCCCTGAGGAGCAGGGGAGGAGACACGGGAAAGGAGGTGGGAAGACGTCATGGAGGAACACAGCCAAAGACAGAGGCTCCCTGCTGCCCTCTGGTCTCCTGCAGGACCCCCACGGCCGAGCTCCATCAGAAGACCGGCCAAGGGAGCAGGGGATACAGTGGGCAGGTCAGCCTACAGGGCATGGAGCCGGGCAGGACGTACCCTGTGAACCGTGGGGAAGAGCAGCACTGGGCAGAGAGCAGGGCACAGACAGGACCCTCGGTCCCTATTTAGTGACCGTTGCCAGGAGTCCCCAGCCCAGCTCCCAGCGCCCTCTGCAAACTGCTCGGTCCTCAGTGTCAGCAGGAGCACCAAAGGCACCGAAAAGCCTTCACACACAGGCAGGCACACACTCCCATGCAGCCCTCATACACACGCAGTATACACAACTCTCACACACACGTACATACTCACACACACGTACATACACCACAGACACACTCAACCTCGTTCCCACTTATCTCGCACACACACACACAGGTACACACAAATGTTCACACACACAAGCCTGCCCACACTCTCACCCAATCACACTCAACACATCCACACCGTCACACAAACAACTCTCACACTTGCATTTACACACATCCATATTCATCCTCACACACTAGACACACCCGCACCTCCACAAACGGACCCACACACTGACACACAACTGAGAGTGAATCCATAACCTCTTTTCACTCTGTTCCCAGAACATCCCATGAGTAATCTTGCTCTTGTCCACCTCTCCCCAGACCGTGAGCAACCTGAGGGCCAGACTGGCGTCTCCTCAGTGGCCTGTGCTCATGCAAACTGAGCAAGGAGAGCAATGAGGCGAGAGCACGAGAGGCCGCTCCTACTGAGGTCCTACCACGCGGGCGCCTGTCTGAAGTCCCTTTCGTTCATGGCATCGTTTGCTCCCATGAGGTGAGTGCCGGGGTCCCTATATTTCAGATATGAAAACGGAGGCTCCAAAAGGTTAATAGCTTTACCCAAGATAACTCAAGCAGTGAGGGGCAGAGCTTAATGCAAACGTCCATGCCTCCCAACCCCGCATTCACAGGTCTGAGCCCAGCACAGGGCCTGCCAGGTGGAGAGGTTCGTGAAGAGTGGCCAAAGGGAACTTTCCCTGCAGTCTCTGTGGGGGTGGAAGGTTATGAGCCTGGCTCTGAACGTCATGTCTCCGATCCCGAATCGATAGGTGTAGACTAGAATTGCTCCGGCGGATATGAGACAAGCCCATGGGAGGGCTGGGGATGGAATGCAGGCCTCCTGATGTCCGCAGTCCCCTGGACTCCAGGCTCACTGGGGGAGCACTGGTCTCCCTCCTTCCCCCTGCACGTTGACCATGGAGGACCCTGCCAGTGCCCACCCGGGTCTACGCAAGCTGATTGCCTAGAAGTTTCACTTCTGTGCCTGCACTTGGGAGGGGTCTCGGCAACAGGGTCAGATTGCTGGATTTGTGGAAACCAACCGACTCCAAATTCAGAAGATGAACCCAGAAAGAACACTGCCTTGATGGTGCAACTCTTGTTTGCCTACCATTTGACTTCTAGCAGGAAGTATTTTTAAAGGGTATTTTTCTCCCTTGCTGGCCAGTTCCTCATTGAGAAATTCTCTTTTGTGACACTTGGACATCTCAGCTCCCAAAGTGATGATGGGACTTTTTTTTTTCTTAAATTTCCACTTCCAGGTTTGGATTCACTTCTTCATTCATCTGGAAGAGCAGAAAGGATTTCCAAATGCTTACAGAATGTCTCCTCTGAGCACCAAAGACAGGCCTTGTCCCCAGACCCTGACTATCACCTCTTAGAACCACATGGCACAAGATGGGATGTCCCCACCTCCTGTTCCTCTCCCCTGACCCCTACTCACGCACCCTCACAGTTTATCAGCACCCTCCATGTCCCACCATACGTTATGAAGCAACATGATAAAATCTCTTGTTAGGTTTGGTAAGAAAGAGAGTGTAACCCGATGGTGAAACTGTAATAGGCTTCAAAGCTGAAGGGGAACATGTTGATTCTGGAAACTTCCTTACTCCCTGCCTTTCTTGGAGACCAAGAAAACAGAAACTATCACCTCTTATGGTGGCCTATTGGCAGGGTCCCTCCAATCCTTCATGTGGCATCTTTGCCCATCACACATCTTCCAAGCCCCTCTGGGCTTTCATCCTTTCAATGACAACAGGATATGAACTCTTGCTTTCTCTGCTCTCCTCACCTGATTCTCCTGCACTCAGACTCCATGCTGGGCAGGAGCCTGGTCCTGCCTTCTGAAGACTGTTCTATCTTTGCCTCACAGTGTTTTCTTTCCTGGGATGGCTTTCCCCCTCAGGTTTCATCCAGCAAGATTCTCCCTATGCTGGACTCACCCTGAACATCATTTCCCAGGCCCCAAGCTACATGGCACCCCCTCAGAGCTGCAAGCTTCCCTCTGCTTCAACATTCACCCCCTTTGTGTTGAGAACATCTGCCTTGTGGTCTACCTCTTACCTCTGAGTTCTGGGAAGACAGAGAATCCATGTCTGGCTTCATCCTGATTCCCAGAGCCGCCCAGCACAGGCACTGGCACATCATGGGTGCACAGAGGAGCACTTGGTAGAATCTGGCTCAACACACTTTGTTTGCCCTCATCTTCTCAACAGGCATGTGGATTGGCCCAACCTGGGCCCCAGAGAAACAGGAACTTAGAGATAAGTGCAAAGTGACCAAATTCCCTGGCCCACCATGTGTGGGGTGAGAAACAGAGCAAACAGCCCAGAGCAGGGGCCCTAAGAAGTTGTTGTTGGCAGGAGTCCCCAGGGCAAAATGATTCCAGCAGGGAAGCAGGTGGCCCCCTGTGGTAGAGGGTCCATAGGTGGTTCCAGACCATCCCTTCCACCAGAAATTCCAACAGTGGAACAACTTTCCTTCAGCTGAAACTTCTCACTCTGGTTTAAAAGGAAAGTCCTGGACTAGTACTTCTAAGCTGTCTTTATTTCTCCAACTTTCTTTATGACCATAAAGGTTCTGCTCTACCAGAACCTGTGTCCATCATCCAATTAATTTCATATCAACTCTCTAAGATTGGTATCATTTTCCCCATTTTATGAATGAGGAAACTTAAGTAGAGAAATTAAGTTGCCCGAGATCACACATCTCAGAAAGTAGAACTAGAATCCAAATCCAAATCTGGCTGGTCCCAAGGCCCTTTCTTTTACACAAAAAGTTAAACTGCCTACTTGAATAAGAGAAAATTCTCCAAACAGGAACTAAGAGACCTGACATGTGACTTTGGCCTGGTCATTAATCACTCTGACTCTTGATTTCCTCATCATTTCCCTACAAGTTACCCTTGGCTCAAGACACTTATAACATCACTTCCCTTATAGAGCCTCTCCTGACCATTCCATGCCATAGTCAAGAACAGCTAAGCAATCCTTCCTTTGTGCTCCCACCAGCCTCTTTGTCCTAGCACATATGCCTCAGTTAGCTATCGCCGTGTAACAAACCACTCCCAAACTCAATGGCTTCAAACCAGTGGTCAGAAAACATTTTCTTAATGGCCCAGACAACAAATATTTTGGGCCTTACAGATTATATGGTCTTTGTCACAACCACTCAGCTCTGCCATTGTAGCTCTAAGAAACTCTAAACGGTACATAAATAAATGGGCTCAAATGTATTCTAATAAAACTTTATTTATAAAAACTGGTAGCTTACTGGTTCACAAGCTATAACTTGCTAATCTGCACATTGAGTGATAAGCATTTATCATTGTTCATGAGTCTATGAGTTAGCTAAACCAATCTACTCCTCTGGGCCAGGCTCAGCTGATCTTACCTGAGCTCATTCATGCATCTGTGTTCAACGGTTCTGGTGCCTGGGGGTTAGCTAGTTTAAGATGCTCATTTACATACCTGGTAGTTGGCCTGCTCTCAGCAAAGGTGGTAGAGATGACTGAGCCACAGGTGTCTTGTCATCAAGGAGGCTATCCTGGGTTTGTTCTCTTAGAAACTCTGCAAAATCCCTAAAGACGGTGGAAGCACACAAGGTCAGTTGAAGCCTGTGCTCAAAATCGGCACACCACCACATTTTATTTGATAGAGCATTTCACGAGAGCAGCCCAATCCAAGGGGTAAGAAAATAGTTTCAGTCTCTTCATAGGAGAAGCTGGGAACTCACATCACAAACTATAGCATGAACCAAGGAATTGTGACCACTCATGCCACCATAGTCAGGGGCCCCTGTGTTTGTGTTACATGCATGCCTCTGTCTCTTTAGACTATAAGCCCCTTAAAGATGGGTTTCCATATCTTATTCATTTTTGTGTCTCCAGTGCTTTCACAGGGCCTGAAACAAGTCTATTTCACCATGAAGGGATCTCAAATCCATCCATCTCCATCACTGGCACCTCCACTCTGGTTCAAGGTATTGTCAGCTCTCACCTGGCCCACTGCCATTGCCTCCTGACTGCTGGGGGGCGGGAGGGGTGGTGAGGTGGGGCACAGGGATGGTTAACATTTACTAGGCATAGGTAAAGAGTTTATATCCACTGGAGCCAGAAAACAAAGCAAGGGCAGGAAAACACCAAGCACATGGGAGGGAGAGTTGGAGGCTTCTACTAACTAATACAGGGAAATAGGGCAGAAGGGGAAGTTTGGGGATGCTGGTGTTCTGGTCTTGACTCAGCTCCGTGTTGGTCCTGGTGCAGCTCCTATCAAGACAGCAGGGGTCATCGGGGCACCTGGGTGGCTCAGTGGGTTAAGCCTCTGCCTTTGGCTCAGGTCATGGTTTCAGGGTCCTGGGATCCAGCCCCTCGTTGGGCTCTCTGCTCAGCAGGGAGCCTGCTTCTCTCTCTCTCTCTCTCACTCTCTCTCTCTCTCTCTCTGCCTGCCTCTCTGCCTACTTGAGATCTCTGTCTGTCAAAAAAATAAATAAAATCTTAAAAAAAAAAAAAAGACAGCAGGTTTCAACCATGGCAGAAAAGTCCAAGAACTTACACAGGGAACCCACATGGCCAGCCAGGAACAACACGGCCTTAGCATTGAAATCGACACCCAGCTCTCCTTCTTTACTTTACGAATAGCTTTTCTGTGCCTTATTTCATCATCCACAAAATGGAAATAAAAACAAATAACTCCCTCTAATCATCAATATAAAACTCAAAATGAATGAGTTTATGTAAAGGATGTTGTGATAAGAACTACCCCTCACGGTGTGTTGGGACACATTTTACAGGCTGTAGCTCCTCTACTCCCCACCAAGACCCCATGAGGCAGGCCTTGCTATTAGCCCCAGTTTACAGATGAGGAAGCAGGGGCTCAGAAATGTTTAATAACTTGCCCACGGTCACACAGCTAGTAGGATGTGGATCTGGGACTCGAGTTCACCCTCTTTTGTTCCAGAGTCTATGCTTGTTATCACTCAACACGCTCAACAGTCTCCAGGTGACGTTATTATTAAGGCCGTCAGCAGTCCCCAAGGTCAGGCACACCTTCCTCTTCCCTTCCTGTCTACATGTGCCTGGCCAAATGGCAAAAGAAAGGCTCGCGTCCTGTGCTTGCCTCTCGCACTTCCTCACCCCCTGACCTTGAGCAAGCAAGGTCACCTTTCTCAAGGGTTACTCTTTCCATGAAATGAGTCTAATAATTTGTGCCACTCTAGCAGATCATCACAGGAAATAAAACCAACGTAACCAACCACACATCGCAAGTTACCCAGCAATACCTAAAACAAACTATGGGACAAAGCACCCCCAGCTGAAAGAACATGGACACTGAAGGCTCCAGTGCTCCCTGAGGGGCTAGCTCCCACAGAGCGGACCACCCCTGCCCAGAGGCCACCTTGTTTATGCAATGACTGACTCACACTGAAAACTCAAGAGGTTGCCCTCTGCTCTCAGAGGAGGCCCATACACTGCTTTCCTCTTTGCTTCACTGGCTTCAGGTTGTTTTTTTTTCTTAAAAAAAAAAAAAAATTGGCAAGGGATGTTGTCCCAAAAACTTTAAGTGGTTTGGTTTTCTTTCTTTCTTTTTCCTGATTTTTTTTTTTTTTTGATTGCATACAACTTCAAACATGGCGTCATTTACAGGCTCCAGGCAGCCTCCTGCCATGGGTCCCATGCTGAGCTCTGCTGTCTAAATCATTGGCTGCGGCCACTCTGACCCTGAAACCGCAGCTCTCCTCTGAGGTTGGGTTACGAGGCATCGGGGGGCTCAGTAGCCTTGAAGTGACAGTGTGGACTAGCCAGAACTCTGATTTTCTATTTTAAACTCATCTGTTGTTATTAAATGGCCAGTGGTACATTTTTCTCTTTCTTCCCAATGAGTCTCCAAGATTCTCCATGTTAAGTTCCATGGGTCTATCCCTTCCCACTCTTGATTCCTTATTCTGGGAGATGTTATAAATAAGGCTGGCCAAAGTCTCATTCCCTTAGATGTAAACAGCATGCATAACGTGGGTTTTCTACCCTCCTGGATTCCTGGAATTAGGACACTGTATGTTAAGACAATATTTTGGAGAGGAGATACATTAAACCCCTGAAGTCATTTACACTAGAGTTTGAATTGGCCTTTTTAACAGATCTGAAAGCAGTTGTTAGATGGAGAATGTGGAAAAGATGAGACTTCTGGGACTTACAAGTGAGATGAAATACAGAGGATGGGAAAGGAGTAAGAATAGAGGAATGTCAGACATTGAAAATGAACCTCACCTCTGTCATGAATTTGCCTTATGCTGGGACCAAATGCTAAAGCTTTACTCTGAAAGGAGGTTAACATCAAAGAGACCTCCATATTGTGTATGAGACTTATCTTTATTTGCATTTTCTAACAAATTTTATATAGCACATCTGTGTTAGGACCTATGTCTTTCTTTACAAATGTAAACTCATTTAATCCTCCTAGCAATCACATTAGGTAAGTATTACTACTTACCTAATTAGGTAAGTATTATTACTCAGATGACAGAAGAGGAAACTGAAGTACAGAAAAATTGAGTAATTTGTAGGACATCACACAGCTTCTGAGGGGCAGCGCTGGAATTCATATCCTGATAGTTTGGCCCCAAAGTCCATGCCAGTAACACCTAAGCTGTAAAAGCAAAGGGACACAAAGCCATTGGTGTAATTTTATTTTATTTTTTGGACAAATAAGTGAGTAAACTCCTGTGATGAGTAAGTCATTTCAACCTTCAGCTTGAGAGGCATCATCGAGACTGTGAGAAGAAGTAATAGTGGCTTATGAAATTGATGATGACATTGACTAATTCATCTTTTTGACTCATTCAAAGGGTATTACCAAGCAGCCTTTGTGCCTGTGGCCAGACACCGAGTAGACAATCATTAGTGAGATGGTCACGGCCCCGCCTGCTCCAAATTTACCATCTGGATGGCATTCAGGCCTCACCTAATAATTGCAATATGGGTGGCAGGTGTGGGCCAGCTCCCTCAAGATGGCCCAGGATGCAGAGGGGAAGGTTTAAAGAAATGACATCGACGCTGAACCCTCATGAATGAATAGGAGTCAGCCAGATGGGGGAACCAAGCAGGGACAGCACATCCCAAGTTCCAGTGATAATGGCGAGCAGGATGGTTGGGAAAACAGAAAGGTGAGTAAGGCTGGTGGCGGGTGTGAGGGCATGGTGGAGGCTGAAGTGGATGGACAGCATGACGGGATGCCACCGGGCCATATGGCCCCCAGTGCAACATTGAGGCCTACCCTCAAGTCAAAGGGGCGGAGACCAGAGGAGACATGAGGGGTCTTCAAGACAGGGAGGACCCGATAGAGGTGTGAGTGGGAGAGGACCTGTGGGCAGGCTTCCAATGACTATCAGGAGCAAAAGACCTGTAGATCTGTGGGATGAGTACAAAAGACTGTGCCTGATCACAAGTTAAATATAACAGTTTACCTCAGGCATCCCGCTTCTCCTTGAAACATTACAGACTTGGCAGAGAAAACACACCATGAAAGAAAGACTTAGTGAAGAGAGAAGCCAAACTAAAGAGTCTACGATTACAGACTAGAAGACACGTGCTTCTGGTTAATTTTCCTTTCCCAGAGCCCCTTCAGGACAGGACGAAAGGGAAGACCTGCAGGGTCACATTCGGGAACCCAAGTAATGCCCGGGAGCTTGCCCTGCCCCCTCCAGGGTGGGCCAAGAGTTCTGGCTCTCCTCTCAGATCCAAGGAAGCCCGAGCCGACCTCCTGTGCACAATCCAGTTCTCCCCTTAATCTACTGGTGTCCATTCACCTTCTCTTTGCCACTCACTGTGTCCTTCCAGGCCCACCCTGGTGGCCTCCTTCAGTCACGGGGCCACTCCTCCCGCTGGGGTTGCCTGTGCTCTTGCCTCCTGTCCACAGACCCAGCCTGCTTCCTAGCCTGCTCTCTGCTGAACCAGGGGCATCTGGTATTGAAAGCCCTGGGATCCAGCCGCCAAGCTGAGCAAACATGCAGCCTTACATTGTTGGGAACCTGTAGGCACGGCCTCTCCATTTCCCCGACAAGCTTATCTTGAGTGCCAGCCAAATGTGGGGCGCTGGAAACACAGGGATGGATGAGACCTGTTTCTGCCCGTGAAGGGAGTCTAGCCTCGTGGAAGAGGGGAGGGCTCTTCTGTGGCACTCTTTCCCTTTTGAAGAAAGCCTGCCACCCAGGCGCTGGCACCAGTAGAACATCACCGGGTGATGGTCGGGGGAAGACATTCCAGGAAGAGTGCATCCAAGGTACCATCTCAGCCTGCTCTGCCAGGAGGGCAGATTTCCCCCATTAGTGCAAAGAGCGCCCTGGCACTCTGCTCCATCTTGAGCTGAGACAGAAGAATAGCAACAGTAAGAATATAGTAACTGACTCTGTTCTAGACCAGCTCTGTCCAATATAATTTTCTGTGATGAGGGAAACACTGCACATCTGTGCTGTCCAGTATACCAGCCACTAGCCCCATGTGGCAAATGTGCACTTGAAAGGTGGTAGTGCAACTGATGAACTGATTTTTTTTAAATTTTGGTTCATTTAAATAGCCACATATGTATTAGACAGCAGAGTACAAGATATTGTGCTAAGTTCTTTATGGGTAATAAATTAGTTTTACTGTTGGTGGGAATGCAAGCTGGTGCAGCCACTCTGGAAAACAGCATGGAGGTTCCTCAAAAACTTGAAAATAGAGCTACCCTATGACTCAGCAATTACACTACTGGGTATTTACCCTAAATATACAAATGTAGTGATCTGAAGGAGCACATGCACCCCAATATTTATAACAGCAATGTCCACAATAGCCAAACTATGGAAAGAGCCCAGATGTCCATCAGCAGATGAATGGATAAAGGAGAGGTGAGATGTATACATATATATATATATATATATATACATATATATATATACATATATATATACACACATACACACACACATACATACATATATGTATGTATGTATGTATGTATATATGTATCATGGAATATTATGCAGCCATCAAAAAGATGAAACCTTGCCATTTGCAATGACAGTGAAATAAGTCAATCAGAGAGACACAATTATCATATATTTCACTCAGACGTGGAATTTAAGAAACAAAACAGAGGATCATAGGGTAAGAAAGGAAAAAATAAAACAAGATGAAACCAGAGAGGGAAACAAACCATAAGAAACTCTTAATCACAGGAAACAAAGTGACGGTTGCCGGAGGAGAGGGGGTGACGGGATGGGTAAATGGGTGATGGACATTAAGGAGGGCATGTGATGTAATGAGCCCTGGGTATAAGACTGGTGAAGCACAGGCCTGTACCTCTGAAACTAATAATATATTATATGTTAATTAATTGAATTTAAATTTTAAAATGTTATAAAAATTAATTAATTAATTCTAACAATGAACAATGAGATAAGCATGATTATCATCTCCCTTCTACAGATGTAGAAACTGAGGCCGAGAGACGTTAGATAATTTGCCCAAGTCACTGAGTTGATAAGTGTAGAGCCAAGATTCAAATCCCAGAGACTAAGCCTGGAAAGAAGAAATAGTTTCCTCATTGTACATTCATTCATTCATTCATTCCAGAGACACATAGTGGTGCCCATTGTGAGTCAAGCACCATGCCATGTGGTGGAAATATAGACATGAATGAGATGGGGCCCTTGGCTGGGGGGAGTAGACAATCTAAAGAGGGAGACAGACAAGCTAAAGGAAACTTTCACACCAAGAGACACCTGTCATGTTCAAGGTCAGCTCACACTACTCGGGAGCCCTCAGCTTGGACTGTGAACCCAGCCTGGGGATGTTGGGTGTTGGGGGCTCTTGAAGATGAGAAGGACTTCTATATCACAAACAGAGGCCTGGGCCAGGTCCCCTCACTCCTTTCTGGGTACCCCTCCCAGAATGAGGACTGCCTGAAAGGAAAGAGGTGGGCAGATCCAGGAAGTAGGGATAAAGTCACCCCTGTCTTATGAAGCTCATGGGACACTCAGCAACTTGAAATCTCCTGTGACAAGTCCTCAGCTGATTGCCCTTTGGTAAACTATTCAGACTGAGGCTTCCAGAACTTTCCATTCAAGATTTGCATCTTCCAGAGCCTAACCTAGCACTGAAGAACAGGCCTGCAACAAAGGTGTGGAGCTATAGCATCAGCCAGACCCCACTCAAGTCCCAGTGCCACCACACAGTGGCCTGGTAACCCTAGACAAGTTTTTGTAGCATTCTGAGTCTCAGCTTCCTTATCTGAAAGGCTGGGATAATAATATTTATTTTCCAGGTTTGTTATGAGTATTAAATATGTATGAGCCCTTGATATTTTGTAAGCTTTTAATAGATGGCTACTATTATTATGAAAATAATTATTGATTAAAGCTAAAGGCAGACCATGTCCCCTTGCTCCCCAATCCTTCCCACCAGGAAGGACTTTGTACTCACCTTTGTGCTGAGCAAAGGAGGAAAGCCAGAGCAGGAAAGTAGCTGAGTGTGTAGAGACATGGGGTCCCATCTGAACTAGATCTCTTGTGTGAAATTGGATGAATTCTATCCCCACTTGGTTTCCTTGTCTGTAAAATGGACTACTAGTGTAGACTTGGCAATCTTATGAGCAAATGCTTACTGGAACAGGGCAGGGATAAAACGGAAATGAGCTATGGAAAGCTAATATAGGTACTCCTATCATTCAGTCCCAGTGGACAGTTGCCAGAAGGGAATGCCAACTCAACTGTTCCCAGATAATCTGATTTTCATCAGAAGCTGGATGTCTGGATTTTTAAAGAATCTTGAATTATTAAAAAAAAATAGTAACTATTTGCATCTTTTAATCTTCTGAAACACCATGAAGTTAAACAAAGCAGGTCTTCAAGCCCAGGCTAATCCAATGGCTGCCATTTCGGCACGCACTGACCATGAAACCTCTCAGGGTCTCTTGGCCCTGATGGGCAGTGATTCGGTCCCCCACCCTAGGTCCACTGCCCTCTTTGCATGTTTCTGAGAAAACACATCTTTCAGGTCCCCTTTTCAGTTCCTTCCCCCACGTGCGTCACAAACCTACCAGGCCTCAGAGGGTGCCCCGCTGAGGCCCAGGACTCCCTAGAACCCTATAGAAATGCGTCCTAGCAAGTTCTCCTTGCATTTCCAGAAGCTTCTGCCCCTCTCAGTTCCCAGTTCCAGTTTGTGACGACTGATTTCCTACACTGACCTCACTCCCCACTTCACCAAATGGAAAGGGTTGATGAAATCATTTCGGCCCCAATGCAGCAGAGCAGGTGTGAAAACCAAGGCTGAGCTAACAACCAGAGTGTCTTAAGAGCCATCAACATGCCGGGCACTCCTGAAAGCACAAAGTACGTGTTCACCTACTTCATCTTTGTGGCGAACCTATGAGGTATGTGCTATTATCATCATTTTGCAGGTGAGAACAGAGGTTCCAAGAGGATGGATAACCTGCACGAGGTTGACCAGCTAGTAGGTGGCACCACTGGGACCCAGTGGGGTCTGGCTCCAGACCCCCATGCTTATAAGTTTTGTCTCCTCTGATGTTGAAATGCATGGTCAGCCTCCTCTTAAACCTTCACAGCCTCCCCAGCCTAGTCAGGAGGAAGTCCAGCCTCCATGGTTCGGTCTGTCTGATCCGATCCAGCTCTGCTGGTGGACATCATTTCTTCCTCCCTTCATGGAATCACGTGTGCCTCTGCGCCTTTGTACATTCTGACCTCTCTGCCCAAGATGCTCTTCCCTCCATTCCTTGATTGGTGATGTCCATGACTGACTCTTCAAGGCATCCTCCTTGTGAAGTTGTCCTGGGCTTCCTTCATCTGCATGACATGTGTATTTCATCATTGCAGGGCTCCCACTGGACAAGAACCAAGCCATGCATTTGTCTCCTCCACGGGACTAGAAACTCATTGAGGGCAGGGCTAGGGCTTACTCATCTAGTCCTGACGACACAGCAGGCTCAATGCTTGCTGTCCAGGGAGACCTATTCTGAACCCCTCCCCTTGTTCTACCTGCATTCCTTACATGTTGGGGTTTGCCTGACCCCAGAGGGACCCAGATACCACAGCTGGGGGACATTGTCATTCTGTCCACCAATGCCATCACCCTATATCAGTTTACCAGGACTGTCACAACAAAGGACTATAGACTGGGTGGCTTAAGCCACAGAAATCCATTTTCTCACAGTTCTAGAGGCTAGACATCCAAGATCAAGGTGGTGGATTTCTCTGAGGCCTCCCTCCTTGCCTTTAAATAACCATCTTCTCCTGACGTCTCCACGGATTTCCTTCTGTGTGCGTCTGTGTCCTAGACTTCTCTTCACATAAGGTTAGTCATGTTATGTAAAGACCCATCCCAATAACCTCATTTCACCTTAATGACCTCTTTAAAAGCCCTATCTCCAAATACAGTCACATTCTGGAGTTGAGACTTCACCATCTGGATTGAGAGGTTGGGGGAAGACACAATTCAGGCCATAACAGACCTCAATTTCCCTCCTTCCTGCTTTCCAAAGGAACCCATATGCAGCTAGAATCATTAACAATCAGTTTGGGAGAGCCCTTCACGGGCTTCCAGCCCAAACTTTACATTTCACAAATGGGGAAACTAAGCCCTATAGAGGGAAAGTAGCTTACCACCAAAATCACCCAACCAATTACATCAAAGCTTCTGACAACTGGCCTGGGAGTATTCCTGTGACCCCCCACATCCATTTGTAAACAACATTTTGAGAACCCTTCTCACCTGCAGAGCAGAAGGCAGTCTGATGGGAGTCAGGAGCAGATTTCCTGCCAGTCACTCCCTTCCCTGGTCCTGCTCATTGAAGGCCAGGCCTCTGAAGTTGTTTTTGAGGTGTCCACAAGAAGCTCTGGTCACCCAGCTTGACCTCAGAGCTCCCAGAAAGTGAATTTGATTTAAGTATCAAGTGTTTTCTTTTCTCGTTCCAGTTCAGAGAGCGTCCATTTATTTTTTTTTAAAGGTTTTATTTATTTATTTGTCAGAGAGAGCAGGAGCAAGCACAGGCAGACAGAGTGGCAGGCAGAGGCAGAGGGAGAAGCAGGCTCTCTGCTGAGCAAGGAGCCCGATGTGGGACTCGATCCCAGGACGCTGGGATCATGACCTGAGCCGAAGGCAGACGCTTAACCAACTGAGCCACCCAGGCGTCCCGAGAGCGTCCATTTAAAGAGTCCTCTTGCCACCCCACACACTTCCCGGGACCTGAGAGCCACGGCTATTGCCCTGGGGGGGCTGAGGAACAACCCCTGCCCCCCTTGTCCTATAGCCACTTGAAGCCAGCACTGCCCAGGCCAGGGCTGCTCTCATCTGTCTAGTCCAGTCCTTTCTAGAACCACTCTCAATGCATCTACACTGAGAGTCCTTCCATGGCTCCACATGCCCCAAACTGCTTGGGTTCAAATATTTTCTCTAGCACTTTCTAGCTATGCAACTGCAGAAAAGTTAAATAGCCCCTCTGTGGGGGGTAAGAGCAAGACTTTCCTTACAGAATTATGTGTATGAAATTAGTTTGTATGTGTACAGCACGTGGTGTAGTGACTCAAATATATTCAGCCCCATGTAAGTATTTCTTAAATACATATATACATGCCCCCCATTCTGCCCAACACACCCAATACAACAACAACAAGCTTCCTTAAGAACCTACAATGTACAAAGCACAGCTCCTGGAAGGAAAGGGCTTATGGACGCAGGTGTACTTGATGAGGGCCTTGAAGGCAGGGAGAAATTCATGGGGTATGGGGGGAGCTGGATTAATGCAAGTAAAGGGAAGATCATGAGTAGGGTCAGTGGGCTGAAGAACCCGTGGTGTTGGGCAAACACTAAGGCTCTGAACAGAAGGGAGAGGTTGTAGCACCTGAGGCTGAAAGGACAAGAGAACAGATCTTGGAAAAGTGGGATGCTGGGGTGACAGGCCTCAGATGTGTGGAGCACCAGGAATGCACCACATGTGTGCCCCTCACTGGGCCTTGCTTCTCCTGGCCCTGTCCCTGCTCACGCTGCCACATTTCATCTCTGTTCCAGTTCAGCACTCGGTCTGGGATACAAAACTGCATAGGATGTATGTAGTCTCTGCTCTAGAAAGAAGCACAAAGTCAAGAGGGAGAGGGGGTGGCTAATTAGCCAATTCAAGAGTGGTCGAAAGGAAGAATGAGACCCTGGATGTGGAGCAGCTCCAGCTGAACGTGGGAAGTCAGGAAAGGCTTTCCAGAAGATGGGACTTGGGAGTACAGTGGTGAAGGGCACCTGAGCCTTTGCAATACGGTAAGGTTAGGAATGTTCCAGTCTGTGAGAAGGCACCAGAGCGTGAAATGTAGCCTGGAATGGCTGGAGCAAAGGGCACGTGGAGGCCAAGAGGCAAGGGACAGAGATTTGGGGGAGGAAGGGACCAGAGCTGGTGATGCCTTGTGGGACAGACAAGGAATCGAACCATACCATCATCCAGGAGTCAATGAGCTCTAGAGGTGGACTTTGGGGAGGGGGAGGGCATAAACAGAGCTACATTTTAAAGGAAACCCTGTTGGTTCTCCCCAGCATTGAGGTGACCCCAGGAAGCAGCAGTGACAGAGTGAGAAGAGTGAGTTGGGGGTAGGGGTAACACCAGAAGGGGTGTGTTACTGAGCTGGTTACCTCTGGGAACAGCGGAACTCAGTCCTGCTGGGGACCCTCTGAGAAACCATTAGTGACCTTCATATTGCCATGAATTTTCAGTCCCCACTGCTTGAAGGTTGCATCGGGAGGCACTAACTCTCTCTCTACCCATTGCTCTTCCAGGCACAGAGGCTGACTGGCCTTCCTCTGATTGGTTTTGAACAAGACTTGCAGGTTTGGAGTAAGACAGTCAGCTTGCATGGAACTGTCCTCACTGCCATGCTGAAATCGGGTGGTCTAAAGGAGGTGTGTGGGGCACAGAAACATCTGCAGCTATCCCCCTGGGTATAAGATGCATCTGTGAGAATTACATTCATTTGCAAATAACAGAAAAACAAAAAGCAAAAATAGCTGAATCAAATTAGATATTTAATTCACCCTTGCATTGAAGATGTCCAGAAATAGTGGCTTATGGCTGGGCATTCTTCCAGCTATGGGATACCATTCTCCAAATGGTCCAGTGTAGCTGTTAGAGCTCCAACTGTCAGAACCATGTTCCAGGCAGCAATATAGAGCCAGGAGGAAGAGGAGTGCACCCTCTCTCTTTTAAGGAAACTTTCTAGCACCTTCCACATGATACTTTCACTTATATCTTCTTGGCCAGAACTTTAGCATATAGTCATTCCTAGCTGCAAGAGAAACTGGCAAATGTTGTCTTTTAGATCACTGACCATGGACCTAATTAAAAGTGGGTATTCTTTAGTTAAGAAGCAAGAGAGAATGGACCTTAAGATGCAGCTAGCAGCTGGTTAAATTCAGAAGCAGTTGTCATAATCCAGGGAGAGATGAGAAGGCTCCAAGAAAAGGGAGAGATGGGAGGTGGATAGAGAGAACTGTGTCAAATGTCTGGATGTAGATTTGGCAGGACTTGGTGAGGGGAATAGAGGGGAAAGGAAGGGCAGGAGTCAGGAATGAATACCAGGACCTAACTTGAATGACGAGGTGAGTGGAGATGTCATCCACCCAGGAAGAAAATATGTGAAGATAAACAGTTTGGAAGAAGGCCCTGAAGTCCTCTGTGGTCATGCTGAGTCTGTGATGCCAGAAGGACATCTAGAAATGTCCAGTAAGTAGATAGTTGAGTGACCATGTGGCCAGGTGACCAGGACAGAAGTCTTGGCTTGAGACAGAAATTCAGGGACATTAGCCATTGGAGCAGAGGAGCCCTCAGGGTGAGGACACAGAGAAAGGGGAAAGGAGCACATACAGCACAGCAGGCTGACATCAGAGTGTAAGGAGCATGGGAAGTTGGCCTTTGTGAACTACATTGGAGGGCAGAAGGAGAGTCAGGGTTATTTATGCCCCTGGTTGGCTATCCCCCTCTGTGGAAGGCTCTTCTTGTAGCTATACTCTCTGGGTGCTGATAACCACTTGGCCTTCCCATGAGGCCTAGATTGAGTAATGTCTCCTTGATATTATTCGTGCTAGAGTGCTGCACCATTTCCTGGTACATTCTCCTAATCCTTTCATACTTTAGTAAAGAGTGCCTTCATTATATCTCCTTGATTACCTAGATAGATAGATGAAAGATGATAGATAGATAGATAGATAGATAGATAGATAGATAGATAGATAAATGGGTAGACAGATGAAAGGATGGATGGATTGATGGATTAGATGGATGGGTGAGTGGATGGATGGGTGGGTGGCTGGATGGATGGCTGGCTGGACTAGATGAATGGATGGTAGGTAGATTGGCTGTAAGGAAGATGAGATCACAAAAGAAACTGGGAAGCGATGATTGGAGAGGTGGGAGGAGAACCACAAGTTGAAGGAGAAGTGAGCTCAGTGTCAAATGTGACCCGCACATTAGTTAAAAGAAAGGCTATGAGACATCCATTGGATTTGCCACAAGAAGGTCACTGATGACCTCGGTGGGAGCAGTTCCATGTTGGGGGAGAAGCCAGATTGCAATGGGTGGAGTTGAAGATATGAGTGGGAGATGAGGAAGTGGAGATAAGTGCTTTCTCCTGCGTCTCCCCCTAAAAAGTCTGGCTCAAATATCACCTCCTCCACAGACTTTCTCTGAACCTCTCCTCTTCTTCTGTGCTCCCTAAGCATCCGGTTGGCCATCTGCCACAAATCATGGCTGAGCACCCATGGTCAGAGTCCATGACTCTGGACATACATAATATAATGGAAAGAGCATGGGACTTAGAGTCTAAATACATGGACTCATAGCCTAAAATACCATCCAGCCCACCTCCTCCAAGTTCCTAAGAAAGAAACGCATCTTGTCTGACTTGGTCAAGAACAGGATCTGAGGCCCTGTCCAGGGCTCATTGCCCCATACTATGGAAGGCTGGCCCTCCAGTTGCCATCCAGTTGTGTGGCCTCCTACCAGGTCAGTACCCAGTAAAAGGCCACAGCCCGCCCTGCCACTGCCCTCTTCTGCTTCCCTAGCCATGAGAAAATGTAGGAGCATCCAGTAGTCATGGACAACCCTCTTTCCCACCATCTCTAGGACTGGTCAAGGCCAAAGGCAATCTTTGTTACTAAATAATAGCCGAGTTGTTCCTGGGGGTTCCTAAGGAGCCCGGCTACTCCCAGATCGGCTGTCACTGCCCAGACCTGTCATTCCTGGGAGAGTCAGCTCAGCCCTGCTTGACCGCTGAGGCCAAGGCACCAACCAGGGCTCCAACAGTAGCGGGAAGAATTATCTCGAGGCAGCCATGAAGCTGACCTTTACGGACTACTTCCTGTGAAGAGGGTGCTATTCTAGCATGGTATCTTCATCACCTTGGCCCTACAACAGCTCAGTGAAATGTGTGCTACTCCTCTCGCTTTATGAACAAGGGACCCAGAAGAGATCAATCCCTGGAATAATTGGACATCTTCAGGTCCAAATCTCTCTCCTTGGCAAAATTATGAAAGAACAATCATGGAAGGAGAAGGCAATGAAGGCTTTTCCTGAGCACCTTGTATTTCCCAAGAGTATTGTCCTATTGGATCCTTACAACAACTCCTGGCAGGGGTGTGTGTTACAGAGGAGCAGACTGAGACTTGGAGAGAGTAAGGGTTGCCCAGTGGGTCAGGACTGATGCCCAGGCTATGATTTACACCCAGGCCACTTCTGCTTAATCTGCTTGAATTTTCTCAACTTTGCAGATAATGTTATCCCTATGACACAGGTGAGAAAGCCAAGACTCCAGAGAGTCAGAACAACTTGCTCAAGGTTGCTGTGCAATTTGTGAAATTTGAGGGCTTATAGGGCAACAGAGGAGGGAGTGAAGATGGAGAGCTAGGATCCTAAACGAGGTTTCTGACTTTGCAGCCTGTTGACCACAGCCAGGGAAGACAGGATTAGGGAACAGGAGGATTTTCTTTGCCCATCAGTTGTGCCATAGTATCTGTGCCTTTTATCTCCCTCGCCACCACTGCTTTTGTACCTTCAGCATAGCTTCCCCTCTCTCTCCCACCCCCACCCCCACCCACCCGACCCCCACTAGCCTCAGAACCCAGCAGTGACACCTGGATACATCTGAGCTGGGGGTTTCGGCCACTGCGCGGAGGCGGTTCCCAGTCTCATCTTCTGACCTCCTTGCTATTGGTGGAGAAAGGGAAGAAGGAGGAAAATGAGCGTGCCGGCTCCCTCCACCCAGCAAGGCTGCCACTTTGAGCCTGCATGAGGCTTGCGGTGGGCAAGGGTAGGTTGGCTTCTTGGAAAAGTGATTCATTCACCTTTCACAGAAAAGAAGCTGAGTTTCTTGTTTTCTGGACCCAAATCAAGGTCACCTTTGTGTACCTCTGCCCTTTGGGTCTCTGGGGTGATATCCAGTCTGGAAATCTCTGCCTTTTGAGACTTTAAACTTGTCCACTCTCCTTCTCTGTAGCACTGACCATCACAGCCCAGGGCCATCCTCCAGGTCCTGCCTGCAGAGAGAAGCTTTTGGTCCCCACTCAGGATCCCGAGGACCAGCCCCGCCTCCCACCTGTAATGATAGGAAATCCACACCTTGGCGGTTTTCACCAAACACCTTCCCACCTTCCCAACACTGAGAGTGGCCTGTTCCCAGGAAAGGGAGGGTGACTGCCTCACCCCGGGAAACATCTAGGAACCATTCCAAAGAGTATCTAAATAAACCCAAATGCTTTGGGGCAGCCATCCGAGAAGTAGTGTAGTGGGGGAAAGCGAACACACAGATATCGGAGGAGGACAGATGTAGATTCCAATTCTGACACCAGAGAGGTGCTGGAGACCTTGGGGACCCTCCCCCTCTGAGCCCCTGTGTTCTCACCTGTATCACAGGGTTGGTTATCATGAATGGTGAATGTCGATGCAGAAACTCCTCTCAGGGCTGTGTAAAAACTGAAGCAAACAGCACAGAAGAAAATGCTTGGCGCTCTGTTCCATCCCCATTGCCCGCTTTCTGTGGCCACTTCCTTACGTGATCCTGTAGCTTCCCCGGAGCCCTGCACCCGGACTCAGCATCCCCAATGCCCCCATGACTCCTACCTTGAACTGTGGGGCTACGTCTTTCCAGACTTATATTGTTGGTCTCTTCATCTGTCATCCCTGGGACAAATGGCTTTAGCCATTACATCAAATTCTTTTTCAGGATCATAAGCCTTAAAGATAGAATTTCTCATCGTCAGCTCATGTCTCAAGAGCTGAGAGTCAGGGCTCTTTCTACCATGCTGACCCTTATCCTCTACAGGGTCACCACCTTTCCAGGCTAGAAAATACCAGGCTCCTATTCAAAAAGAAGGTTCAGCTGCACCCCGTCTGCACAAAGTTCCTTTAGGGGCCCCTCAGACACTAGCTAGATTTACAAATGGTTACGAACTTTTATTTCTGCCTCTAATTCATAAAGTTGGCAAATTTTAACAAAGACCACACAACACCTCGTGACCCCATTGACTGATGGCCATGGAGTCTAGAGGGTTCTTCTCCCCACCAGATGTTGTCCTCACATGTGAAAACAGGGGGAGACTAGCTGAAGAAATCAGCCCTTCGGACTCTACCTCAAAGAAAAGAGCAAGATAAAGTTTAGAGAAGATGACTAGCTTACCGGGGTCACAGAGCTAGTGCGAAGGAAAGGCAAGGTGGACTTCCCCTCTGCATTCCCTCTGCCCTCACAGGCAACTCACCTGTGGTCCCATCCTATCATGTCTCCAAGATCTTATTATCCCTTCTCTAGACCTGGGGCACCAGAGAAGTCGATGATTTTGTACTATTTTACATTCTTATCTTATGTTCCTTTTGACAAACCTTGAGATCCTTGACATCAGAAGAACCAAAGAAGCTTTTTTAAAAAGTGGAAGCCGTGCTCCCCCACCACTAGACCCACAGGCCAAGAATTTCCCGGGGGGCTTCCAAGCATGTCTATTCCTGAGAAGGGCGGTTCTGATGTGGACCGAGGGCCGGGAACCACCACATCTAAAATTAATCATAGGAAATGCATAATGAGCACCTCCTAGGTGCCAAGCATTGTCACCGTGGCTAACTCTGCCACAACCCGCCCAAGTGGGCTTTCTCAACTCCACTTTCTGAAAGGAAGGGAAAGCTACAAGACATCAAGGGGCTTCCCGAGACACACAGTTGGTGAGAGGCAGAACCAGGGTTTGGATCAGGGTCTTTCTGATCTCAAAGCCCACACTTGCCTGCACCCTTGATGTGCAGTCCTACTATGTGAAACCCCTGTGCTAACAGACCCCAGGCGTAGGGGATGAGTTAGGCTCATGTGTGGTCTAGGAGCCCACACCTGAATGGGGGTGGCTGATATATAAACAGTTAACTTACACACAAAACAGAGGTTCCAAGGGCTAGGAGAGACCAGCGGTGGTATGGTAGGGACACTGGGGGGGAGAAATCAAGGAAAGCTCCTTGGAAGAGGTGACATTTGAGCTAGGTATTGAATGATACCATAGGTATGGCTATCTATCACACAATGTGCCAAGCATTTCACCTGATACAGAAGCAAGATAAACAGGACACGGTCCTTGCCCTCACGATGTCAGGGAGTCCAGCGACCTGCCTTCTCTGAATCTTCCATTCTTCTCTGCTAGCCTTCCCTCCCTCTTTCCCTGTCCCCATTGGTCTGCTTCCCTTGGTGCCTCAGCACCCCTTCGTCCTACACAGCGAGCCTGGCTTTTTGGGTCATCCAGGAAATGGAGTACTGCAGGCCCAGAGCCAGGAAGGAGAGAGGCACGTGAGCCCTGCCCAGGCCGGGGGAGAAGAAGGTGAGCTTCAGAACCGTGGAGTGAGTCACAGTACACAGACACCTCAGCAATGGGGATAATAAGACACACTTCCCTGGGAAGTTGGGGAGAGAGATGAGATAGGAAGAGAAAGTGCTTTGAGCTTCTCGGAAGAAAGAACCCATAAACAGATCCAGGCTATTATTACCACGGTCATTACCTGCCTCAATTAAAGGGGTACGCATCTAACTACATGAGGAGTCATTAACTCATTCTGCAACCCACACATGGTTGTATTTTTAATGTAATTTCATTTTTATTATTAACAGATAAAACCTGTGAAATATCCTGCGAGTCATTCTGACATGTTAATATTCCCCTTTGGCCTGGGTGGGGTGTCCTCCCTCCCACGGGGCTAGAAAAGGGTCCAGCCCAGGGAAAAGAGGCTGAGGCTCCCTTGACACTCCAGTTTCCCAGCCCCAGGTCCTCCTTAAAGAAGTCTGGAACCCTCTCTCGGTCCCTGAGCCCATCATCCAAATTGCCCTTCCTCTTGGCCCCCCATACCTTTCTCTGCCTCGCACATCTACCCACACCAGCCCGACCTACCCTTCCATGGTGGGCAAAGAGGATTAGTGAGCTACTGGGTGCCAGGCAGTGGGGGACCAAAGATCAGTGAGACACTGGCCTTCAAGCACGTAAGCACACCAGGCCGGTTCATTCATTCACCCAGCTAGCTCTGACCATTGGGCTCCGTGCCTAGTACTCAGACCGGCATATGAATGACACATGTCTCTGCCCAAGAAAACACATCTGGGAAGAGAGACAGACCCCTCCCCACAAACAGCTACAGAAATACCTACCAGTGTGTGCTCTGATAAAGCAGTGCCCCCAAATGCTGGGGAGACTCAACAGAATAATTAAGTCTGCCTTCGAGTAGGACTGGCAGGAGCATGCCTGGAAGGTTCTCCAGAGGGAACAAGACACGTGCTAGGCCTCAGGGTGCTTAGAGAAGGAAGGGCATTGCAGGCTGAGGGAAGAGTGCGAGCAAGACAGACATTGGGCGGGGTGGGAGAGTCTGCTGGGGCTGGGGAGGTAGGTGTTTGGGAGAGGGGATAGAAATGACATGGATATGGAGTGGGGGTGACAGGCAAGGGCCTGGTCTGCCAGGACTATGCCGACAGGCAGCATTTCCAGAACCAACCTGGAGCCAGGCCAGGGCAAAGCACTTCCCCAGTGGCAGCTTTGTAAACCCTCATGGCTACCCTGCCTAGGTGACACTGTGATCACCCTCTCTCTACTGAAGATATAGGCTGCCCAGCTAGGAAGAGGAAAACAGGCTTAGAGTCACCCTAGCGTTTAATGCCAAGTAAGGACTTTCTGAGGATGGAAGGGGAATTCAGTCAGAGGGAGGAGGAGCTGCAGGCTCTTTGGGGTAAAGTGAGGGGGTAACTGGGGGACACAGGGTAACAGGGGGGCATCGACCCCTTGACGAGGGCAATGGAGGAAGAAGGTACATTAGCGCCCCCTGACACCCCTCCCTGCACTCCGCTGCCACAAGCACCCTGGCACAGCACAGAGCGCAATCACAAAAGGTCAAGCTGGAAACAACCTTCCAGAGAATGTTCTGGTCAGGTAGGACTTCAGGTAGGACGTTGCCTTCCTAAAGCACTTGCCAAGCTGCCCCTCTGTTAGGCTTCCTGCGCGCTCAAGCAAGTCAACAGCCTCTCTTGCCTGGACGGCTTCAGATGAAGTGCAAAATCCCTCCTAGGGCCCAGAAAGCTCTTCGTGACCTCTTCCCGGCCTGCTCCTCACCTGCCTGCCCCTGTCTCCTTCACTCACTGACCCCTCGGCCCCCCTCCCCACCTTGCCTTCCTATACTCTAACCACACAGGACTTACTCAAGTGTCTCACCAGTGCCTGGCTCCTTCTGTTCCTGGACCTTCATGCTTGAAATAATTCTTGCCATTCCTCCCACCCTCCCCTCTCCCCCAGGCGGACCCCCTGGCCTCATCCTTTTGGGTTCAGCCCTCACGACCCTCGGTCCACCTCCTGCCTACCCCACACTCCCATGACCCTCTGGTCTTTTCCAGTTGATCCTTGTGTTATTTGTTGGTGACGGGCTCCACACAACTTCATAAACCAGACTTGCTCACCACTCTGCTCCCCAAGGCTGAAACAATGTCTGGCACAGAGCAGAGTTTGGGAAGTAAATTTTTGCGTGAATGAGTGAGTAAACAAGACAAAGGGTGGGCAAACCCCACACTGTATGTTCATTAGCTTGTGTGGTTCCTCTGGCCTGGACCATCTCCTCTTTTCTTGCCCGCAGCCCCGCTTAGTCTCACTGGCTTCCAGAAGGCCTCCTTGGTATCTGTAATACAAGACACAAAAGGAGATTCCTCTTAATGTCCACGGCAGAACATGTTGTCTGAACATTGTGACGCTTCAGTAAATCTCCCACCGCTCCCAATTCTGCTCTGCTCTGGGTAAATCTTGCCTCCCCTGCTCAAGACAGCTCAGCAAGTCCTGATGCTGGTATACACAAAAATGGGCCCCAGAAGAGCGAGGTGAGGGGTTCACAGGCCTGAAAGTGAGCTCAGCCCCCAGAAGGGATGACTCACCTTCAAGGGTTTTGAACATGACATAGCATCATATCAATGCAGCCTGGCCTCCTTTCCTTCCCTGCACTGATCAAACACTCCTTCCACATAAGGGTGTGAGTTAGGCAGCACAGAAGAGAGAAAAGAAACTGAAGCTCTGATCCCTGGGCACTAAGAGTTTATGATCTAGTTGCAACATAAGACCTGATCATGAGCAATCACCATAGAAGACTATCAGCTAAGTGCCCAAGAGAACCCCACCTGCGGAACTCCACGTCTTTATCAGGGAATAGTCCCCAAATCTGGCCCCACGCCCATGAGCACCTGGGTGCTCAGTTCCCTTTCTCGCAGGGTGCTGTTCACTTCCACACCGCCATCCCCACCGGATCTCCTGTTTGCACCGCCCATTTTATCTCCTCTGGTGGGAGGGAGAGAGAGAGAGAGACAAAGAGAGATGCAGTGAGCTTGCCCCAGACCCAGTGCGTGTTGCCAAAACCATTCCTGGGCTGGCTGTCTGCAGATGACGCCGCCTCCCGTGCCCTGGAATTGTTTGCGAGTGCCCACACTCAACGGCCTGCCTCCAGCATTCACCCAGTTGACCAATGTGGCCAACAACCATTGTGAGGGTAAATGCTAGCCCCTGGAGTCCAAAGGTCACAATGAGTACTTGGAGTTTGTAAGTACACTTTTGAGATCCTTTAATGGTGAAGGCAAAGGTGTTTTAGCTATATATGCAGAAAGAGATCCCTGAAACCACAGGACTACAGATGAGTTGGGGAAGGAGACTCTTGGCACTCTGCGGGGACCGATGCTCGGGAATTGCTAAAGTTTCTCAAATTCTACAACCCCAACCTTGAGCTGCCTGGATGATGAAATATTCTGAAGAGTTTGAATTGCTTGCATGGGTGAGCTCAGCTAAAACTCAGTACCCCAGCCTTCCTCCTGGGTGATCACAAGGGAGGAGGGGTGGGACTGCTGTGCCCCCACCAACACTCTACAGACCAGAGCACAGCTCCCCTCCCCCCCAAGGCCGCCAGCATCAGGAGGAATTCCTTCACTTGTGAATTAGCAAATGAAATGCCAGGTAGAAGCACAGTGTTGAAACAAAACTGATGCATCCCCACCCCGAGGCGTGATGAGGCCTTCACAGGCACTTGGCTCATGCCTGAGAGAGCAAGGGAGGTGGGTGCTAGGGCTGAGGACACCCGGGCCCACAAGTTTAACACCTGAACTTGAGCATGACACTCCTAGGAGCAGAGAGGCAGAGGATGGAGTGGGAAGGGGACTTGGGGAGATCTGTACATCTTGGCGGGGAGCTCCGTTGCCCATTTGGCAAACGGAGTCAGCCTTTGGTGGACTTAGAGAACCTTTGCTTTCTAGCTGAGTATTACAACCCAAGCCTGGGAGTGCTGATCACTCCCCAAGACCACAGCTAGGAAAAATCAGGAGGAGGAGTCTGGTCACAGAATGGGGAAGTAGTGGGAAAAAGGTGAGGAGCGGGGCGGGGGGAGGAAAGGAAGCAAATAGAATGAAGCCCTTGACATTAGATCTGTAGTATTTCTGACCTGAAATATTCAGAGATTCCAGCAGTTTGAAAAAAATTTCCCAATGAATGGAATGGTGTGTGTGAATGTGTGTGCAAGTATACACATAGCTGGTGTGTGTGTGTGCACACCTGTGGGTATGTTTGTGCGTGTGTGTGTGTGTGAGCGCAAGTGAATGTGTGGGAATGCATGCGTTTGTGGTGTGTGTACGTGTGAGAACGCATGCAAGTGTGTGTGTGTGTGTATACAAGTGTGTGCGTATTTGTGTGTCTATCTGTGCAGCATCTCAGATTGAAAACAGCTCTGAAATAAAGCCTCCGTAAAGGAGGAATCTTATCCTGATCCACTGCGGACCAGCGGGTGACCTCAAGCAAGGCATATCATGCGCTGGGGCTATTTTCTCCCATATTCTAACTCCCAAAGCAATGTCTGATACATAGTAAGCACTCAGTAAATATTGATTAAAGGAGCAATTGCTACTTAAGGACAATGCTGCCCATTTCTTTAGGTTGAAGAAATGACAAGATGAGAAAACACATGCATAACTACTCTCTTACTCTCCTCATGCCTCACATGTAATAGAGGCCAATAATTGTTAGCCTTACCCCTCCCCAAATTCAGTTTTTATCCCCTTGGTTGAAGGAAGTTGATGAAGGAAATGAGACATAAGGTCACATGTCTCCTGTAGCCAGCTTGCTTGGGCTGAATACCAATGACCATATTCCTTTTTACTTTTAAATTTTAATTCCCGTATAGTTAACATGCAGTGTTATATTAGTTTCAGATGTACAATATAGTGATTCAGCAGTTCTATACATTATGCAGTGTTATCATAATAAGTGTACTCTTTTTTTTAAGACTATTTATTTGAGAGAGAGTGAGCACAAGAGTGCACATGAGCAAGGGGAGAGACAGAGGGAGAGGGAGAAGCAGACTCCTGGCTGAGCAGGGAGCCAGATGTGAAGCTGGGCTCTGTCCTGGAACTCCAGGATCATGACCTGAGCCAAAGGTAGCTGCTTAACCAACTGAGCCCCCCAGGTGCTCCATAAGTGTACTCTTAATTGCCTTCACCTATTTCCCCCTTGTCCCTCACCCACTTCCCCTCTGGTAACCATGGTTCGTTCTCTAGTTAAGAGTCTGTTTTTTGGTTTGCCACTCTTTTTTCTTTGTTAGTTTGTTTTGTTTCTTTAATTTCATATATGAGTAAAATTATACAGTATTTGTCTTTCTCTGACCTATTTCACTTAGCATTTCATATATATATGTATATGTATATGACCACCACATTCTCCTTATCCATTCATCATTATGAAGCAAATTATGCTTCCATAATTTGGTTATTGTAAATAATGCTGCTATAAACATATGGGTACATGGATCCCTTTGAATTAGTGTTTTTGTAGTCCTTGGCTAAATACCTGGGAGTGCAATTGCCCGATTCTAGGGGCTTCTACTTTTTAACTTTTTGAAAAACCTCCATACTGACTTCCAGAGCACTTGCACCAGTGTGCATTCCCAACAGAGCAAGATTGTTCCCTTTCCCCACATCCTGGCCAACATTTATTGTTTCTTGTGTTGTTGATTTTAGCCATTCTGATGGGTGTGAGGTGCTATCTCATTGTAGTTTAATCTTGCGTTGCCCTGTTGGCAAGTGATGATGAACATCTTTTCATGTGTCTGTTGGCCATCTGCATGTCTTCTTTGGAGAAATGTCTGTTCATGTCTTCTGCCCATTTTTAAATCGGATTATCTGTTTTTTGAGCGTTGAGTTGTCTAAGTTCCTTATATAGTTTGGATATCAACCCTTTATTGGATATGTCATTTACAAATATCTTCTCCCAGGCAGTAGGTTGCCTTTAGCTTTGTTGATTATTTCTTTTGCTGTGCAAAAGCTTTTTATATTGATGTAGTCCCAATAGTTTATTTTTGCTTTTGTTTCCCTTGCCTCAGGGATCTATCTAGAAAATGTTGCTACAGCTGATGTCAGAGAAATTACTACCTGTGCTCTCTTCCAGGATTTTTGTAGTTTCAGACCACTGACCATATTCTTGAGCCAATTTCCAGAGGCTTCTGAGTTCCCATTATGTTATATATTAGCTAGGCCTCTTCTCCCTGCTCTCAGTCAAAGATTGACAGCAATTCATTTGCAAGAATTAAATGCAAGACTGAATTTTAATGACTCAGAAATTTGAGGCCAACTTTGCTTTCAGTGACCTTTAAGGAAAAGAAGCCTAGTAAGTGACCTAGTACCTGACCTTCCATCTGGTGGTATACTTGTGGGTCACGATCTTGGAAGATAGGATTAAATATCTTCATTATGTATTTAAAGGGACAAAAGCTTGGAGAGGTCAAGTGACCGGCCCAAGGTCACCCTATTCACTCCAGGGTCCCAGAGCTGCCTCCCAGCCCAACAAGTGATATTCAGAAGCTTCTAGAAGGTAAGATCTACTCATTCAGGCAAACAGAAATGAGGTATCTTAAGTTCTGAACCCATAAACATCTCAAAATCTCTGACTAGTCAGCCCTGGTTGAGTATTGGCAGATAGAGCCAGGGCCATGTGGCAATCAGAAAACTAGTCAGGTGGGACTGGAACAGTGCCTCTGAGGTATTTCACAAACATGGGGAACAAACACATTGGTGTCGCAATCCTGGCCACCCGGAGCTGCCGCGTTGGCTGTTTTTTTGAGCAGAGACTGTGGATAAGGACTTTGAGGGCTTGAGGGCTGAGAGTGCTAGGACTCCTAGGTGGGTGGCCATCTTGGAGACAGCATCAGCCCTCAGGAGGCAGCTTTCCAGTCCCCAGAACCCTGATGGTTATAGCCAAATGGAACAGCTCCTTCCAAAGTGCCCAGAGCTACTCCAGACCCCTTAATGAGGCACCCAAGGCCTTCCAGGGTCCAGAAGTTACCTGTACCTCCATCTTCTTTATCTACTCTGACCGACATAAGGACCCAGACTCACCAGACTTCTGACTGGGTCCCAGACATACCTTTTTCTCCACTGCTCCCATGCCCAGGAAATAGACTATCCCCTGCCCTCAAAAGAACTATTCATCCTGTCATCCTAAAAACAAAAGTTAATTAAGACCAAATCTTTTCTTAGCATTTCACAATGCCCTCTGGGATAATTAATATAACCGGTACGAACTGCTCCATAAACTCAAGAGCACAAATATGGTCACATTCCAGTTGTTTTTCCAATTAATCTCCCAAGCACACATCTACATGAAAAGTCCAGCATCTCCTTCTGGAGGCTTCCTCCCTTTCCAACAAATTGTCCCAAAGCCCTGGGGACAGGCCAAGTAAAAACAAAAATGAGCCTCACACATACCAGGCTTAGAAGAACTGGAGTCTGTTCAGTTTAGAACTGTCAGGGATTCTCTCTGCCCCGGATTCCTGCTACCATACAGTGTCACTGTTGAAACTCACGCCTACATAATTTCTTGGATACATGCAAAGGTGGAAACGAAACCCCTGACCGGCAGCCAGGGGCCCCATGTAGAGCTCCTCAAGTATGATTTTTCTCATTCATTTTCTCATACTTAGTTATTTTCCAGGGCACAAGAGCACAGCAGGAACCCACAAGCAGGACTGATTCTACTTTCCACCCCAAACAAATCCCTTTCTCCTGGCCCATGAGCACTGCAGGAAACTCTCTTTTAAATATCCAGAATGGGAAACACCTGTCTGTATCCTTCTCTCAAGAGCATGAGACCTCCTTGCTGTGCACCTGCCCTTCTCAGGGAAGCTGGCCTTGGTGTCTTTCTTTTCCTGCCTGCACCCTGATGTGACAGGCAATCTCCTCATGACAGAAGAGAACAACAGCCCAGGTTAAATCTCCAGCAGGACACCTCCTGTTAGCACCTTGTGACATGTCCAGTAAATCTCAGGCCATAGCCAGAGGATAGTAATTATACTTGGGAAGGGCCTACGGTCTGCCAGGCACTTTGACACATATGATCCTGTTTAATCCCACAACACAAGGCAAAGCAGTGAGAGCATCATTTTTCAGAGAAGGAAAATGAGGCAGAGTGCCAAGGAGCCTAAAGCTAGACCAAAAGGTGCTCACGCACTCTCTCCCTGCCTGGAGAGACCACAGCTTGCCCACACCCGCAGAAGGTCACTGTGGATGAGGTCAAACTAAAGCAACCAGCCTGAGCAGCCTGAAAGAGATAAAAGAATCCCAAAAAGTCTTCCTAAAATGTTGTGTGAGACCAAGGAGGGGCTCTTACCTTGGTGGGTGTTAGGAAAAGAATGGGTTCATATTGTCCCTAGAACTCAGCCTAGCACATAGTAGGTGCTCTGCTTATATTTATATGAATATATGTAACATATATTATAGTTGCAATGATGTAATGGATATCTACCCTGAATACTGCTTAAGGACCTGCTCTGTGCCCAGAGCCTAAGGGCTGGTTCCAGCAAAAAACCTCATCTCTGAACTTACCGTGAAGGAGAAGACTCATTTCTCAATTATTTTCATTCAACAGTAGAGGAGAAATATGATATCAAAAAACTAGAGAAAGGCTGAGAAAAAAGCCCAGGGGGAGAAAATGCTAACTTCCATCTGGAGAAGCTCAGGTGTACCTCCTCCAGTAGGACTCCCCTGGAGTGGGCTTCCCACAGGGAGGCCAGAAGTGAGCTCAGGCAGGGAGACATGACTCGTCTTCTCCCATTTGAGAGGCAGAGTCTTCCTGCCCATGAGGAAACAGCAGCAGGGTGAACAGCAAACTGTAATAAATGAAATAAGATAGTGGCTGCTTCCACAACAACTAGAGAGAAATTGGGGTTGTTTTCTCCAAACTTCCCCAAGTGTGATCATGGTTATAGGGGGAATGGATTGAAGAGCTCACATGCCACTAATCAGGGCTTATCATTTACTGTGGACACAGCATATACGAGGCTTTTGTAAGCATTATCCTATTTTAATTTTCATATTACCACTAATAATCAAAGTTAATATCCATTGATTGTGAGTCATGTGCCAGGCATTGTTCCGGATGCTTCTATATGCTTAAACTCATTGGATCCTCACGGCAACTCTATACAATAAGTAGTATTATTATCCCTGTTTTACAGAAGAGGAAACTAAGACATAGGACAATTAAGGATTTATCCGAAGATAATACAGGTGATAAATGGAAGAATCCGGATTCAAACTCGGGTAGTCTAGCTTGAGAACTCATGTTCTCTATTCTGCCCTATAAAGTAGGTATTATCTACATCAAATAAATGAAGAGGTAGAGGTCCAGCAAAATTATACGAATCATCCAGTCATTTTGGTGGCAAAACCAACATTTGAACCCAACATCCCCACTCTTAACCACGTGGCAGGAGGAGCCCTCCTCCCACCCTGACCTGTGGCATTATGCTCAGACATCACTTCTCTCTACACCTCTGTTTCATCACCTGAAAAGGGCGGAGAGGGGCACCTGGGTGGCTCAGTGGGTTAAAGCCTCTGCCTTCAGCTCAGGTCATGATCTCAGGGTCCTGGGATTGAGCCCCACATCGGGCTCTCTGCTCGGCGGAGAGCCTGCCTCCCCTTCTCTCTCTGCCTACTTGTGATCTCTGTCTGTCAAATAAATAAATAAAATTAAAAAAAAAAAAAAGGGCGGAGAAAAAATTTGATATTTTCCAAGAGCCTGGTCAGCTCAGACCTCCCAGGAGAAGTGAGAGGTTGGAACACCCTAGGGAATCCAGCAAGGAATCCAGTAGGAAACCAGCAACTCCCTGACAGACAAATCACAGCCTCTCAATAGTTATTCATTTGCACACAGATAATTTGGAATTCCTGTCACCAGTCCTGGTCTACCCCTATGGTAGAGTGTCCAATATGGCTGCCAACGGTTTCTCCCATCTCTGTTACATTCTGCTCCTCACAGCAGGAGGTGGAGTCCATCTCCCCTACCCTTGAATCTGGTCTGGCCTTGTGATTTACTTTGCCCAACCAGTGTGGCAGCAATGATGTCCTGTGACAATGGAGCGTGACCATAAGAGAATGCAGAGCTCCATCTCCAGTTTCTTAGAAGCCAATTGCAAGACCACAGATGATGGCAAACTGCATGGAGAAGAGAGGTCCAGATGAGAAACTGTCTTGGATGTCCCAGCCCTGGAAAACTCCTAGCCAGGTGCAACTACTTGATTATCTCTGGCTACTTCACATGGAACAGAAAACTGCTCAACTTTGGGGAGAAATAATAAATCCTTATTGTTTTAAACCGCTATGCTTTGAAGTAGTTTCTTACATGGCGATCCCCATTTCCTCCACCTTATCTTTTGTTCACCATGAACGATTACTCCATAACTCACAGGTGTCCGTGTCCATTGGCTTATGGCACATAAGTGTGCTCATGCCTTCATGATTAGGAATGACTAATTCCCTAAGCAAAGGGCAGTTATATGGTTTCCTTTATTCAGTGAGCATCTATCTGGAACATCCTTGGGTCTTAAGACACAGTTCATGCCTTCAGAAACCTACATTTTTGGAAGAGCTGGGACCCTTTCAACACAACACAGAGGAATGGCATCAATTCGCTCACTCATACAATATCTACTGAGCTCCCACTGCACACAGTAGGGACTGTACTACCCATTTGTGCTAGTGAACCAAGCCCTCATCCTGCTTACATCTTAAGTGTATTTCATTCCAATAATCACAAAGGTACTAGTGAAACTGTAGGAACACAAAGGAGCTAAATGCTGGGCTGAGCAGTGTAACAAGTTCTATCCCCACTTTACAGATAATGATTCTGAGATCCAGGAGAGCTCGGCCTTACTCCACCACTCTGTGTAACCTTGAGCCAATTACTTAACATTTCTGTCCTTCACTTTCCTCATCTATAAAATGAGTTTAATAATTACACCTACATCATAGACTACTATGAAGATTAAATGAGTTAATATTTGTAAAGTGTGTAAAATAATTCATGACATTTCTTTAAACCCTACATTAATCATCATTAAATGAATTTTAGAAACAAAGCAAAAGAGGTATGACTGGCCCAAGTACCACAGAAATGGGTAGATGTCAGCTGGGACTGACCCCTGATCTGGTGCTCCTTCCCCACCCCTCTATTCTGCTTCTCAAATAAATCTGTGCTTCCATTTTCAGTGAGAGGTTTAAATCATCTGTGCACTCCCTTCAAACCTACGTATTACAGGAGGACTCTTGCACAGCCCCTCATCAAAGGAATCAGCAGAAAAGACTCCAAGGTTCAAATCCCAGGCTCTGATGGAATGTGTGCAGGGTGGAGGTTGTTGACATGACTCAAGGTAAAGGGTAATTTACAAACACATGTGCCAGAAATCATGCTCATGGTCAAGCTACTACGCTGAGTGGGCCTTGAAGGATTAACATGAACTATCCTACAGATAGGGACATCCGAGGACTGTGACTTGTCCACAGAAATTCCCACCTTCCGTTGTCTAGCCACCCTCGGGTCTGCCTCGGTGACCCTCATCTGATGAAACTTGGCCATGCAAAGTACAGAATGCCCAGGGTTTCTGCAGCAGGCCTCATCCTTCCAGGGGAGTGAAAAGTAAGGGCGATAGGAAGACTATGGTCTCATTTGCAGCCTGGCTTCCCTCCACGTACCAACAATGACACAACACCCTCCTCCAACGAGCATTTTCCAATCTCCACTGAGATCTGTTGGATGAGAAGCCAATTTCCATCCCAGCCATGCACAGGCAGCTGTGGGTGGGGGTGTGGATGTATTTCTCCTTCACCCCAAGATCTGGGAAGACAGAGCTC